>JAOUZG010051061.1:469863-576003 GCA_026289955.1 Argiope argentata
TATATATATATATATATATATATATATATATATATATATGATATTAAAAAAGGTATGATTTAAATATTTTATTTTATCCCTACACGTGCTGCCCTCTGTTGGTAAATCAAATAACCGCAACACTTACTTTAAAAATTTAACATTTTTAAAGAGAAATCCTGAAGAAAAAATAGGAATTTATAACATTTTTGATGGATTTTTCTTTATAAAATTTCTTCCAGAAAAATTAGTTCTGTCGTACTTAAATAACTACTTACTTGAGACGTGCAGCAAAAACAAAAAACAAAAGTCCAGTGAAGACGTTTGGAATAAAATGTCTCTGCCTGCCCGTAGCCTTCGAAATTCTTTAGCACATTAAACATTAAAATGTATTTTCCTGTAATTTTATTTAAATACTGGAAATAGTTAATTGCTCTAAGCATTAATTTAGGTGACCTAAATTCATAACGGAAAATTATTTAATGTTTTAAAGATTATTGGCTAATATTTACTTTTTCTTGCTTAGGCTTTATTTACATTCGATGTATAAATCATAAAATACATTCGAGAATATATTGAGCTAGTCACTTTTCCTTCTTTGAAATAGTTCTCAAAAGTATTTATTTTTTAAATAAGAGAATGGCTAATAAATCGGGCAGCATTTAAGTAAAAACAAGTATTAAATGGTCAGTATATATAAATGTTTCAAAGGATATAGTTAAAAATAAACGACAAATGAATTTGATACAACATGCCAAAATTTTCGATTTACATAATTGCAAAGTAACCTTCCATTTTTTTTTCATTCCAATTTTCTTGGATATGTTCTTGTGTAGCAGATTAACAAAGTGGAAATTTAGTTGCTTCGATGATTTTGCAATAAAAAAAATTGAAGAAAGTATTTTTTTAAATAAAATTAAATTTCATTTTGGTAGTCTTTTTTTTTATTTGAGTTCAATTTTAATTTTATTGGCGTTCTTTTTTAACCTACTTATTCATAATTGAATATCCTTTTATCCGTTTGTTTGAACCTTAGGCAATTAATTCCGCATCTAGCGACGGTATCAAACAAAATTTAGCTCTCATATCTCTTAGTGAATATAAAGATTAACTGTTATATTATAGAATTGTTACTTCCCGTAAGAATGATGAAACGGGGATTGAATGTTTTTGTTTTTCTTCCATAATTTCGGAAAATAACATAGTACAAGAATTATTTTTGCACCATCCTATTTTTGTTTTAAAAAATTGGCTTTTAAAGACATATATTTCATTTCTGTTCATCTATTTCTCTAATTTTAATCATTTTTTAAACATATTTATTTTGCTTTTGCTTACATATTTAACAAATAGAGCAAGTGCTGTGCCTAATTTCTGACAAAATTAGCAATGCCTTTATGTTGTCTCATGCTGCCATCTACCGGCAAAGAGTAAAATGTCTATTCACTGAAATCACATTTGGATGTTATTTCTTTCGAATAGATGTGAAACCTCTTATTAATGTTCTAATTATTGAAAATACCACCGTTTCGTCTTTATAATTATTTAAATTGTATCATATTATCTACGAAATACATATGTATTAATTTAACTTTTTACTTATTTTCAATAAAAGTGAAGAAAAAAAAAAACATTTAATATTTATTTATTAAAGTAATTTAAGAAATATATTGTTTTGATTTTCCAATATCAATTATTATTTATTTATTTCATTTCATTTCCTCAAATTTTATCCTTCCATTCAAGTGCTCTGCAGACTGACCATAAAACACTTCTGTGCGGCAAATAGTGCCATCTATAATCATTAATAGAAAGTTGAATAGATAAAAATGAAGAATTATTTTTAAAAATATTTCGTAATAATTGAAATAAATTTCGTATTTAAAGAAACAACAACAAAAAAGCGAATTTCAACTTAATATTATGTAAAATCCTAATCTTATAAGACAAAATAACTTAAATTATCTTCAGTTTACAAAATGATTTACGGAAGATCATGATATATAAAAAAGCTGTTTAAAATCTATTTTCATCAACGAACTTGTGAGGAATCTTTTTCCTTTTTATACGAAAATAACTAAATTCATATATGCCTTTTATAAATCTTATATAATACTTCTTATCAAGTTTGATAATGGTTTACTCGATAATAAATACTAAATAAAAACATTCATAGATTTAAAAAAAAATGAAAAATTCGTTGCTTCAGCGAAAAATATTTTTCAATATTCTAACATGTTTCTTTTCTTTATTAATTAATTCTTTTAATATTTTATTTAGACATTCATGAGTTCATTACTTTCTGTTTGAAACTTTATTATTTTTTCAAGGTACCATCTGAAAAATTATTTATAGGGGAACAAAATTAAAATTTAAAGTTTTATTTCTATGGAAACTTAAATGTAATTTTATATCAATAATGGCCTTTTATTTTTCACTGAAGAAAACTTACATTTTATATCGTTTCTCTCTCTCTCTCTCTGCAGCATTGTAGGCTAACTACATCGATTTTAATTATACATTATTATTGAACAGATAAATAAAAGCCAAAATAAATTACTGTAATTCAGTTGAATATTCTCAGTTTTTAAAATTATTAAATAGAAAGATAATTTAGACATGAATATTATTTTATTTGAAATTCTTTCGAATATGATCCTTTTAACTTGTAAATGATCATATCAAACATATATTATATTTGAATGCAGTGTCAAAGCAAATAAAAATATTGATAAATTGGACATCTCTCCTTGCCTTTGTATTCTATTAACTTCAAATAAAAGATTATTTTCAATGTTTTCTTTTTTTAAGTTATGAGATAGTGTAAATGGGTTAAAGGAATATTTCAATTCTCTTTATGTAAATATCGTTAAAAACAAATGCTAAAAATTATAGTTGATCCATTATAAATTCTCTAGCTTAGAAATAATGTTATATTCAAATCGCCATGAAACCTTTTTATTCTTCTCGAATTCTGAGAATTGGCGTAAATACATTATATTGTACACAAATTTTTCAGATCAGTAAAATCATGAGAATGTTTTCAAAATATTTTTCATTTTAAAATTAAATCAAATTTTGAATCAATTTAATAAAAATTTGTTTTAAAAACTTTTTGAATAAGGCGCTTCATCTTGACATAAAAGGTCTGGTAAACGAAAAAAATGATACATTAAGTATTTAATTTTCATATCTGCGAATAGTTGAATGTATCCTAAAATTGTAATTTACTTTAAGTTTGTATTCACATTTCTTGATAAATAAAGTCTGTTTAGTGAAATAAAGCAAGAAATTCTTTCTACAAATAAATATTTTCTAAAGTCATTTGTTTTCTACAGGAAATATAAGAATTTTGTTGAATAATTTGTGCTCTAAATGGAAATAAAGCTTCATGTAGTTCTAGATCAAAGATGAGATAATATAATTGAAAACAAAACATTAGAATAAGAGTGTAAAATATTTTATGCGCATCTTTTTAATGCGCTAGCGTGATTATGAAATGTTTGATATGTATTTAAACAGTAGAATGATCTTACAGTAAACATAATTTTAGTTTTATAATTCAAAATAAATTATTTATTTTTTGGAAACATCGTAAGTTTCTTTCTCAGAATAAACCTTATTCCGTTTTTTTTTTTTGCTATATATTTTCACATATAATTCTATGTATTAAATTCTGAAATGTCAAATTTTTCTTTGCTTTTTTTTCAGGAGCCTTTCTAATACCATATCTACTTACACTGTTCCTAGCAGGAATTCCAACATTTCTACTAGAAACTTCTTTAGGCCAATTTTTAAGTATCGGTGGCCTGGGGGTTTGGAAAATATGCCCACTGTTCAAAGGTAAGTGGCATTTTTTTTTAGACTTTTCTATATGAATTTCGGTTGAGTTCTATCTTATATTCATCACCAATGTGCTTAGATATTGTTTGAAAAACATATAGCATTAGTACATGTTTAAAAGCGTTGTCCCTTAATTTCTGAATATCTAGATGATCCCGCAAGTTCATATAGAAGTAACTAATTGATAGAAAATAATTTTGAGTACTTTTAAATATGCTGTGAATATTTTATATTCAGTACAAATTTGTATGACTAAATTTAGCATCTAGTTGTGAAAGGATGTTATGTTATGACTTTTGTGATATGTACCCTTTAATGGCTTATGCTGACATTTTTCATAAGTAGTGTATCGAATGTAATCATTGAAACTACCAACATTATAGTATTCAGATCATTCTAAATAAAAGAAAAATTCACCATATCTGCACAAAGAAACAACTATATCTCTCCACTGACTACTAATAATTAAAATCTCCTAAACAGAGAGAAAAAAATTGTAATAGTATGTAATATTTTAGCTAACGTGTAAATAACAGAATAAATCACCCTATCTACAACAAGTAACCATATGTCTTTATTAACTAATTTCCGAGGTTGAAAATTTCATTTTACATGTTTGCATTTGAAAATGATGGCAAACCAGATGCAATTTTAATTCTGTCGACTAGAAAGGAAAAAAATCGCATAACTTGTAATAGATATAGATAATCTTGTAATAAATATAATTCCATAATTATAAAGATATTTGTCTTAATTAGTAGGTTTACTTCCCAATTTGTTTTGAAATTTTATTTTCAGTATTTGAGTATTTGCCTTTTTGCGCATTTTAAGCACATTTGCTTAATTGATTTGTCTTTTTTTTTACTTAGCATCCAAAACAGCTAATTATTAGCTGGAAATTTTTAAATAAAAGTTAATTCTACATTGATCTACTTATTTGCATAACCTTAACATGTACAATGAGAAAGTTTTTTTCCCAAACGCAGAATGAATAAGGTTATATAATTCACGGCGAATAAAACAATTAAAAAGCAAACGTTCGTTTCATTTTATTCATTGTCTTAATTCAAATACCAATCAAAATAAAGAAGAAATGGAATATAATTTTTATTGAAGAATATTCAATCAAATTTAATTCTAATGTAATGACATTAATCAAAATCCAGATGTTCAGTTCTACGGATTTTCTTTTACTATTAAATATTCATTTTCCCATTGCAGCTCTAAATTACATAATGATTCATAAGACATTCTGAGCGTGTTTGCAAATCCATGAGTTAATTCATGAAAGGACTTTTAATTTATAAAAAGATTATGTAATGAAAATTATTTCCGCGATTTAAGCGAAGGAATGGGTTATGACCAAAGATCTAAAGGAAGGTCCAAGCGTGGGCCCATCCTATTTAGTTACTGCGTCGGGTCCATTATGTCGTTTAATGCTGAGTGACAGGAAAAGATAACTCATTAGGTTAACGGCACAGAAACTAATGACGTCAATGATGGCCTCGTCATATTCTTTTCCCATTTAATAAAACCATTTCCATTTGCTTACAAGGGCACCAAAATTAGTAACTTACTACAACACCGAAAAGATGAATGAAGACATTCTTTTTGGCACACTACAATTGTAAATTCTCTCTCAAATGTAAATCCTTTGAAAATTGCCGACGACCACTTAAATTCTTTCAAAATTTGTAGAGTGATTTTTTTTTTTTTTTGGCAAAATGGGAATGTCTTTCAAAAATTATTTTTTCTAATCAATTATGTAGAAAGAAAATGCAATGGTATGCTAACACATCTGAAATGACAAAAAAAGGTTTTAAATTGGTTTTCCTACGACAGAAAAAGAATAATGAAATAATTTATCCGACATTTCCTCTTCTCTTTCATTCAATGACTTTTCGTTCCCAACAATGAAGTTGTTAATATAAGTGCCGTATAGATAGGAATTTATGGTCATATATGAGTACTTTTATATTCTTCCCGTTCCTACGTCTAGTCAGAATTCAGAATTAATTCAGAAATAAAAATAAATAAGTAATATAAAAAAATTTAAGTACTAATAAGGTCAACAAAGAAATTTTTTATTTTAGTTACTTTTTATTAAATAGTTACAATTGTTGTTGTTCTTGTGTTCCGCTTTACAACGGAAGGAGGGCTGCAGTAACTTCTGAGGGTATGAAACCCTGAGCAACCGAAGGCAGAAGTCTGATTTTTACCTTATGTACGTCACAAACATTTTTTGCTGGGAGAAAGAACTTCATTCATGCATTTCATTCATTCATCCGCAGATCGAAATTTAGATCTGAAAAAGAAAAGATCACTTTTGACCCAATATGCACTCCCGACATGGTGGACTTTGTGACCACGACAGATTTAGTCCATCACACCCACATGCACAGTCTTCAGCTGGCGGGTTCGAACTCTGAACCAAATGGATGCGAATCTAACGACCTATCAAACAGTCTATCACGGTCTAATAACTACACCTACTATAGATAATTGATCAAAAAATTATACTAGCGTTGAATTTTCAACGTCAATTGAGGATTCACAGCCAGTTGAGGCAACGCAAACTGCGTGAATTTTCTACACGAGTTGGGATAACGCAATTTCAGATTAGAAATTTTTAATTTTCTTTATTTTGTATTATTTTAATTCTAAAATACTTAAAAATGAATTCGAAAAATCGATTAATTAACAATGTTTAATTTTAAATGCATCAAACATTTAAAAAAATAAACAGAATCATTTGTAATAATCGACCGAAAACATGTTAAGCAAAACCTCCTTGGCATGTGAAGAAACAAACTGAATTCTTTACTTATTTGGAGATGGGGAAATGAAGATTTTTAGCGAGAAAGTTTTTAATTGATCAATAAAAAACTAATGAATTAATATTTAAAAAAATTGCATTAATATCAAACGTCATCCACTAAAAGTTTTAAAAAATTTACTTGAACTTGGTTGGATGAATAAAAAGTATTTTATTAATGATTGAAAATCTGAATAAGATATATGTTTATATATAATGAGAGTGTGAGCTAATGGTAGGAATTGAATGAATAAAAGTTCTTTTAGCTGAATCTATTTGGTAGATTCTAAAAAAGAGCTTTCGATCAATAATTTTAAAATAAAAATGTATGTAAACATATGAAGATAAAATAAATATTTGATTTTTTGAAATTATTTACTTTTTTAAACACATTTCTTGATATTACAATTTTAAAAATCCGGATTACTATTTTTCGGGAATTTTTAGGCAATGAAAAAGTAAAAAGAATACTTATATTCTTAAATGTTTCAGATGTTCTCTTTTATTAAAAAATATTTTCCACTACACCATGCTTAAAGTCAAAGCAGAGTTGAAATTGAAGATATTTAACTGCAACGAAGTAATTTCAAAAAATTCTAATTTCTATTGCAGTCTTCAAAATATCTATACTACACTTTTCGTATTAAATAAGCTAAATATTGTAATGTTTTATGCAAACAAAAGACTTGAAAATAACTTCCAAGCTTCGTTTTCATGAAAATTTCTATATGAAGAACGTTTTACAAAAAAAAGTAAACCATTTGGAGATTCTGATAAGAATTGTTGCATTATTTTCATTTGTAACAAAAAAAAATTATTAGCAGCTTGAAATAATACAACTGGTGTTTTATTTATGACTTCTCATTCGGTATACGTTTGAGACACTTTAAGAGACATTGTATCAAACACAGTACAAATTTGTGCATCCAAGATCTAAATCCTTAATCTTTAGTTCAAAACAATATGGTTATAGATTAAGTATCAAAATATTGAAAGGAAAAAAGAATGAAGTAAGGGTATACTTCATTCTTTTTTAAGTAAAGGAATAGTTATGGTTTGGGATTTGTTTCTTCCTCTCTGTAAGGATCAGAAAATTTTAATTATGCCTTATTCCAACAACTGCGAACGGGCGTTGAATGTTGGTTGTTGAAAATGGAAACTACTCTATTGAAAATAAATGAAAACTATTATCAATGCATGGTTTAAATATAAACAGAATTCAAATAATATCAAAACGTTTATAATCGCAAACGATTAATATTTTGTAGACATTTTAGGATGAAGATAAAAATTGTTTATTATATTTAAATTTTAGATATATTGTTTATGCATTTTAGCAGTTTTGCTTGATATTTATTTAGTGTTATAAATGATAGCTAAATTACCTCTCCAGTTTTCGTTTTCATCTAATTTTTGTATATAAAAGTTATTATCTAATTTTTTTCTGCTATCATCGAAATTATTTTTAGAGTATTTTTACAACAATTATTTCATATTTCCCTATTTGTTGACCTTTAAATCGTTTATTTTTTCTATTTTTAATACACTTTTGAATTAAAATCTTCAAATTAATGCTATTAATAATTCAAATATCATTAATAATAATAAAAATACTCTCATTTAACTGATTCTGCAAAAAATTTAATATTTTATTACTCTTCCCTAATTATAGAACGAGTCCCCAACAAAACATTTTCTTAGCTATATATCACTTCTTTACAGCGATATAATCATTTCCATCCAACAAAATGTTCACTGTATGCTTCTATAGGATTAAGCAAACAGAAGCTGCAAAGCGTTTTACATCCTATTTTACTGCGGTCTGGCTGCTCATACAAAGCCAAAGAATATAACTGTCCAATAATAAAGAAAACAAATCACTACTTAATGCCTATTTTAATACAGCAGCATTTTTCAAAGGTATAGCATGTCCCATGTTAAAAAAGAAAGAGCACCTCGTTCAAACTTTCTTTTTCAGGTGTGAGTTATTCATTTGATATTTCAAGAGTATTATAGCAAGTCCAATGCTTAACCAAAAGGAGCATTTCAATACTTATATTTCTTTTTCAAGCGTGAATTACGCAGTTGAAATTACTATGGAAGTATAGCAAGTCCCATTTATAATCAGAAGGAAAGCTGTAATTCTTTTCTTTTTTTATATAGGTGTGGGTTATGCAGCTGCTGTCATGGCATTCTGGTTGAACACATACTACATAGTAGTACTTTCTTGGGCCCTATATTACATCTTCAATTCTTTACGGTGGGATGTTATGTGGAGAACATGCGACAACTGGTGGAATACCCCTCTTTGCCAATCAGAGTACGAAACCAATTGCACGAAAGAGTCCTGTCCTGCAGAGGCAACTACTGTGGCTCACATAAGCCCGGTGAAGGAGTATTGGGAGTACGTATGGCACATTTTGTTCTACAGTTTTTATAAGTTAATAATTTATTCTTAATTATCCGCTAAAGGAAAAATGAAAGTTTATGCAACTATTTAAGACTGTGTTTTTTTTTATATGGAGCTTGAAATTAACAAACTCAATATTCCATGCTTTTTTTAAGTCTCCGAAAAATTAAGAGCAGCATTTCAGTATTTTGGATTCGCAAGCATTTTGTCTTAGCTAATAAAGTACTTGAAAGTGCTTCACGATTAAGATAATCGAAATAATAAGTCTTCCATCATCAAAATAATCAACCAGTTAACTATATATTGCCTGATAATTCCTTTTAAATTGTTGACTTCGGCTAGAAAATTAAAGACAATTTGATATATAAGCGGTTAATAAAACCGAAATGATCTGCATTGAAACTTTAAGGATAAAATGGTTTATCTTTATACATATTATATAGTCCTTTTTAGTTCTGAATGTTGTATTTCCTTATTTTTCATCTAGTTAAGTCACACGAATCTGATCAAATTTTTTAAAAATATATCTGAGAATGAAGTTTTCATTAGGGTATTTCATACACCAGACATAATTTTCAAGAGCACTTAGAAATCATAATTCGCGTGTATTCTTATTTCGTTATTTGTTGAAACATATGAACATAGATATTTAAAGAAAAATGGCCGCGATGATGCGTAAACAAACCTCAATATCAGGACTGAAGAATTTCTGGCTTAAACAGGATTTCACAGAAGAACTGCCGCATAAATGGTCCGACGCTGCCAGAATATATCAGGATCAACCCCCTTTCGTGATAATGTCCTTACACCTGCTATATTTATTGTTTACATGAACATTCTTTATTAAGCTGGATCCCATGAATCATAATACTATTAATAATGTAATTATCTCGATAATATAACTTCTAACTATCCATTGTCTTTTATGTAAATTGAACTTCATTCCTTATTCCGCATGTAAATTGCGAAGGTAATAAATAGAATTTTTCTTTAGTTTTTGATAGTAAAAGAAAATCAAAAATTGAAATATTTTCGAAGCTGTTTAAATGGTTTGATTTTAGTTGCCCCAAAGCAAGCTATGGTTGAACATTAAAAAGGTTCAAAAAATTGTCAAAATATGGGGAGAAATCTGCTGAGTGATAATAACGAATAATAACGTAAGACAATTGTGAATAATGACGTAAAAATATAATTATGGGTTCATATTTTCAGAAATTGTTTCGAGGAAATGCCAAAATCATTCTTAATTTTTAATTAACTACGATTTTAATTAAAATATTTAAAAATGGCTTCAAAGTGCATAAGCCCACACTCTAAAAATTTCTAAGAATTCGCATAACTCTAGTTCAAACGGCTTAGCCCCTGGAATGCAAGCAAACGGACACACATAGACAGAGAATAGAGAAAGGTTTTCGCCTATTTTTAAGTTTAAACGGAAAGACAGATGGGATGACTTATTATTATTGAATCAAAAAGTAACTTAATAATATCTAACGGATTTATTTTTGATTTTACATTTTATTCCATTTTTTATAATTGCGTTATTTTTTCATTTAAACAAATGAAAATTGTATATAATTTTGAATGAACCATGCTAAAAACTAAAAATTCCATCTTGTGTTAACTAACTATATAAATTGTTGACAGTTTCAGTGATATCTTTTAGTTTTTTTCCTGGATATACATTCTTAAAAAATTAGTTCAGTTAAAGACAAATATAATCTCATATCATTCACTGAGCGTATTGCGACATTTCTTATTAATATAAGCATGAGTCGATCATGTTAATTCCATAAGCTCTCTGTTCGTGGAACTATAAATATTTTATTGCTTTACGACATTCACTGTTGCTCATTGTTCACTGCTACCCATTAGTATTTCAAGCATGCTCATTTTCCATATGAACTCGAGAGAAAAAGAATTCTGTAATCCCTTCTGTTTTTGGTGTATTTCCATTCATTACCAACATTACTTTCTTATTTCTAACCCTAGTTACCCACGTAGCCCTAAGAGTATGCGTACGACAGATAAGATACACGATCTCTAATACATTTTGAGCTTGTAAATTATAATTAAATCGATAGCAATAATTATTCAAGGTAAAAATCACGTGGAATATATTAAAATCACTAGATTTATCAACTGAATCAAAGTGACAGCGAACTTCTTAAATTACATGTATATTTAATAAGACGACAAAGAAAATTAAGATATCAAATGGTCAATCTCAGATTAGAGGATAGATATTGGATATTCTTTCATAGACTAGAACAAAAGCTCCGCCCCACCCCTAGTAAGTTCGTCGTGGACTAGTTAGGAATACTTAAAACGAATGCGTGAACGAATTATATTTTGTATATCGCAGAAAACACAAAACATGAAGTATTAAAATAAAAATAAAAGAAATTATAGAGTTTTACTTCTTCAAGTTGATGTAAAAAGTGAGTTTTCCTAGTAACCCAAGCATATTGTATAATATAGTGTAATATTATTGAATAATGCAATATAATATAGCACAATAGTGTACAATAGGCTGTGTTACCAGGGTATGCAAATCTGAAACACTATAGAGTAGTGATGAAAAAAATATTAGAGCTCACTACTAAAAATATAAAATATTTTATACATTTTACGAGCACAAATTTGTGTAAAGAACATTCTCGCCTTGTGCATAACATTGCCGTTAATTTAACTCAGTCACAGAGACGAAATTATATATGTTTTCATTTAAACAAATTCTATAAAATCTGTTCCTTCAAAGAAGTTTAAAGATTTCATGAATTTTTGTATTCCATTTGGTCATCGCTGCGGGTAATTATTAGCTTTTATTGCTGTTTAATAAGACGATGAATAATAAATAAAATTAAATGACTAATTTTAATCTAATATTGTTCATAAAACGAGCTATTCTTTGCTCGAAACGGATGTAGAATATGACAGATGAAAATACTGAAAATAAAAGGATTAATCAAGATTATGGGAGGAAAAAAATTTGAGAACTGATGAACTAAAAATACTGTCAAAGAAAATTCGTCAATGATGAAATAAAAATTTTAATTTCACTCTCCAAAGCTCTTATAAGCACTTACTTTTATAAAATTCATTTAATGCCATAAGTTGATGTGATTTGTATTTTTATCACAAATAATCCTAAATTTTTAATTGCCCATTATCTTTTATCTTTTTAGGCGCAATGTACTTCAGATCACAAGTGGTCTTGGAGAGCCAGGTGAAGTGCGTTGGCCGTTAGCGGGAACTCTGTTTCTGGCATGGGTTCTCTGCTACTTTTGCATCTGGAAAGGAGTCAAATGGACTGGAAAGGTAACGGGAGACTAGGCCAGCAATGAAAATAAAAAATAACTTTAACTTAACTTTTTAAAGTTACCATTTAGAATAAGACAGATAAAACAATTTTTTTCTAGAAACAAATGGGTTTGTTACCTGGTGATTTTTCAATAATATATTTTTTTAGTTAATTTACAGGTTATTAAAATGTAAAATTTTAAGAAATACAGTAAATTCATCTCTTCTTCATCCATATATAGTCCCAATTATTTGAATAGCCTCATGTAAAAAACACACAGTTAAATACTAATGTAAAGTATTTATCTTAATTACAAGTTTCTTGAATAGATTTTAATTTGTTATAAAAATTATTTAAAAAATGATTTTCTGCATAAGAATTATTATTACCATTAGAATTTTGGTGAAATAGTTATTTACCATCGAAATGGCCCCTCATTTAGATATGCTCAATGTTATTGTATTAAATTAAATCCAGGAATAAGGCTGTTTAGTAAAGAGTGAAATATGCGCCTTTGTTTCTGATGATTAATTTTTTTCCTTTGGAACTTGCATTGAATTAAATCATTGCTAGTTTCAAACTGCTTAACATCAAGATAAAGAGCATAATGCAAGATTATCTGAACTTTTTAACAAACTACGTCTGGAAGGAGAACTTCTTAAAATTGAAAATTTTGGAGTCCAAATTATTGTTTAACTACATAAATGGAATGTGTCGCCACATTATTCTGTTGAAAAATAAGATTATTTGGATGAAATACGACCAAAAACTTCTGTTTTATGTTTTGTAACATTTATGAGTAAATTTGCGATGTTTGTCTGCGAATTAAAATTATAATATTAATGACACCATAGGAAATAATTATCTCCATCTATATCAAAGCCAAGACACGAATGGCGACGAAATGGAATTGTTCTTCCGTTAAATAAAGGTAATAATGAAGACCAACATAGATAGACCGCCTTTTTGCAGTCTATCTTTTTACATAGGTAAAAATTATGTTCCTCTATTCAGAAAACCATAACATATGTTCTTTTGCGAAGAAAAACTATTGCATCGTATTCGAGTCTTGAGCTGTTACCTATGTTTGATTTCAATCATTTAATCATTTTACGTTTCTTAATTATTTTTCAGAAGGCTGAAAATCAAACTTTAATTACTAATTTTAATACTATTATTCTATTAGTTATTATCAAACTTTAATACTATTTACTGAAAAAGGATTTGTGATTGTTAAATACGAATGAGAAAATTCTATAAATTCAGGTTACGTTATTTAGCTGTTATATCTAAATTAATCTTCCGTCTATTACTTTTACTTTGTTCATGCGCATCTTTCAAAAGACTATAGACAACTTTTAGACTAGAAATTTTATTTTTTCAGTATCATGTTTCGAGAAATCCGTATATTTCAAAATTTTAACTTGCATTAACGATTTTAATAAACAATTTCTTTATTGGTGAGGCGAGATATTCAGTTTATCTTTTTATTTATCACTCTTGAAATATATAGAAAAAAACTATTAGAATTGATCTACTGTAATTTTGATTCTCTCCTTCACATGTCAGAAGGAAGTAAGCTCCAGATATTGATAAAAGGTATTCAAAGAAGCTGATTGCAAGGAAATAAAGAATTATGCTTATGAGTCCAGAATCACCTAAATTTTGATACCGTATCCTGGGCTCCTATAATCATTTTCAGAAATAAATTATCTCAACATTTAAAACTAGAGGAAAATATAAAAATTCTTCTTTGGGAGACATTAATATCAGGTTGTTGCAAAAGTGCATACCCGATTTTCATTGATGGCGTCAAGCGTATGTTTTAGGGAAATGCCAATAGTTTTTTTTTTATTTTGGCTGTGCTCCTTACACTTAAAAGATAAAAATGTCTTATGTTCTCTACAACATTGAATATTGTTAAAGTATGTTGATCTTTTAATATGACAAATTTTTTAAATGGTCAATGAAAACTCCTTTTTTCGACATGCAATACTTTATGAATTTTTGAAGTGTTAGAGCTGTTCATTTACACAAAAACAGTATTTTTGGCTGTTTATTTAGACTGTATTTCTACTCTGAGGAACGCAAAGAAGTGGTCTGGTAAATTTCAGAATGACGATTTACATTAGTGATTCAATCAAGATCAGAAGACCGTTAACGACACTATTATGTGTATTTTAGTGGAAGAGAGCCTTAGAATATCATATGCGAAAATTGCGGAGAAGTTGAACATTGCTAATTCGAACTTTGCCATTGCTAATTCACCATTTAAGAAAGCTTGGATACGCTTCCAAGCTCGATATTTTGAGTACCGCATTTCTCTTTATGCATCATTATATGTCACATTAAATATCGTGTGGAACAGTCGGCGATAAGTGTATTTTATATAACAATGTTCAGCGAAAAAAAAAGTAAGAAACCAAATGAAATTGTAGAACCTGTCGCAAAGATCGGGTTATAGACTTTAAAATTATTGTGTTTGGTGAGTCTTTATCCTAATTATACATTTAGAGCTGCTCCTATGTGGCGAAACTATCACTTCCAATAAGTACTGTCATAACTCACTAAATTTATTTCAGTCATTCAAGGAAGGCGTTTGATTCTAGCAAATAGAAATAGTTTTATTTTCCTCAAGCGTATATTGCGTAACAATCCTGCAAAAAATTGCAAGAGTTGAAATAAAAAAATATTCTTCGAAATCTTCCGCATACTTTTAATCCAGCGCCGTCTGGTTATCACCTGTTTCGTTCTTTTCAGAATAGCTTAAATGTCAAAAAATTAAAATCTGAGGAATGGAAAATATACATAACACCTTGCGATGCTTCTTCAGGGAAAGAGGAGATCGTTTTTAAAAAATTGAATTCACAGACTTGTAGATCGATGGAAATTTATCATACAGAATAATGGCGATTACATTCTTGATTTATTAATGAGGCTCCGTATTTTTCTTTAAAGCTTCGATTCTTAAATTTTGTCCCTTTGAAGATTATCAACATATAGGAGACGAATTTATGCAATAATTTTATAAAAGTGCATATTTAAAAACTTTTTTCAATTAAATTTTATTGTATGTTCGTTAGGTTGTCTACTTTACTGCGTTGTTCCCCTACGTTTTACTGTTCATTTTGCTGATCAGAGGATTGACGCTCCCTGGAGCCAGTGATGGAATTAAATTTTATATATGGCCAGATATGAATAAGCTTGGTGATTCTCAGGTATGTAGAGTAAGCCTAACTGAATTAACTAATTAATAAATTGATTCTTTTAATAAATTTATTTGTTGCTTAAAATGTGCTACCATTTCACTTTTTCTAAGAAAATTCTTCATAGTGTTTAGAAAGAATCGAACAGATGAGTTAACATTTCTATCAGACAAGTAAAATCATGTTTCAGTACTGCAACTCATGTATTTTATCAAATTTCTTTGTTCAATCTTATTTTTTTTTCGTGATTTCAAACCCAAAAGTTTGATGCTAACTTCCCACTCTTTTAGAATTTCCATGTATGAAAACATGAGTAAAGTATCTTTATGAATATTTACAATATTAAAATTTTAATTATTAATTAGTTGGCTAAGTTAGAAAGAAAGAGCACACATAATTATATATATGAATTCTCTAATATTCATAAATTCCTAGAATATATGAAACGATATAAAAAACTATCAACGATTTATAAAAGTCAATCAAAGTTCTTACTATCTAAAATTTAATAAATTATATCATTAAATAGATGAACGGATCTCATGATATAATTCACTAGCAGTAGTATTTAACAACTGTTCCAATTTTGTAAAGTTCTTTACATCTTCGAATCATATTTTCGCAGTTTTCAAAAATTCAAAAATCTTTAAATATACTAACTCGAAATTACTGACTGAAGAAATCCATTTTTTGCAAAATAATTTATATTCTTTGAAAATACAGGAAAATCATTTTTAAAACAAGAAATATTTCGCAAAAAAGTACCATAAGCACAGAAAAAATAGAAATAAAGTTTAATTTTTTCTAAAGTTATTGGTAGCATTATTTACAATTTAAAAAATAGGATGAAACAGATTTCTAAAAGTAAACAAGAAAATGTTCCTTACTAATATCAAATAACTTGATTTTTCATCTTTCTTTCGAAATTAAGGACAGCCCAATGAAAAAAAACTAGCAAAATGATCTGAGGATTTAAATTATAAGCGATATTACCAGTTAATTTTGATTTCTTTGTTTTAAAAAAATGTAGTTTCATTTTTTCTAAGCAAATGCAGTATTTTTATTTTCCCTTTTAAAAAGTGTTTATTCTTCAAATTGTTTAAAAAAATTATCTTGTACTTCATGTTTTGAAAGTCAAATAGTGACGTCTTTTACTAAACGATGTCTGATAAGTAAAGGGTTTGAAAGATAATTTCTTGTATAAAATTTTATATTACAGAAAGTTTTTTATATTTAAAAGAATCCTGAAATTGCTCATGTTATAAAAATAAAGAATACGCTATCAAAATTTATTGCAACGCTTATAAAATCATTATCCTATCAAAATCTCGTATTCTAAATTTGCCAAATTATTATATTGATTTAAACTACTTTGAGAGCAGGCGCAACTAACCAATAAAATATTTCTATATAACTTAAGAACCTTGCCACAAAATTCTGCATATCATTACTAGTTCCAGTCGTTACATTAAAATTTCTTATGTTTTGCTGCTCGTTGGTTTTGACATTCGACATTTTGATATAATAGCGACGATATTATCCCCTGTAAATTCACAAGAATCTATTATTTTTTAAAAAATTAATTTTTATATTCGTTTTCTTTCATCACTTTTAGGTATGGATAGATGCTGCCACTCAAATTTTCTTTTCTTACGGTCTTGGCCTTGGATCTCTTATTGCCCTTGGAAGCTACAACAAATACAGTAATAATGTTTACAGGCAAGTGTTTGATTTTGAATGAAAATTTATACTATACAAATTTTATAGAAAGAAAATTTTCGAGTATTTCAGACTAGAATCGCTGATGTAAGAAGCGAGAAACTTCCTTAAATTTGTTTTCATGTACTCATAGAGTTTTTCTACCAACATATTATTTCTAATCTACTCAGTTTAAATATTACTTATATTTCGGAGTTATTTGATGTAATAAAGTTCTAAAACTTTCGGACAAATTTTGTTTTGTTTAATAATAATTTTCTTAACTCGCATTATATCAATCTGATACCTGGCTTTCAAATTTGATTACTAAAATAAATAGAGGGACTCAATTGAATACAAAATAATAAACATATAAAATAATAAACGAAAAACAAATTCCTCGATTCTTTTTCTTTTTCCTTTGCTTAATTTTATACCTTTTTATACATTTTTCTTTAATTAACATTTTCTGCTATGATATTATTTTTTTTGTCTTTTATAAACTATGACTGAAACGTTTTGGGAGGGAAGTAGGTATTGATAAAATAAAACGAACAATGACATTTTTCGAAATTAGTTTCGACTCGAAAGAAACTACTCCATTCTGAGTTTTTTAAAGAGCTTCATTCTGAGTTTTTTTCCTTGAATAAGCAATGACCATCAAAGCATCAAATTATATCAATATATTTATTATAATACTCTAAATTATACAAGATAATTTCAAAATAATCATATGGTTTACATTTGCAAAATTTCAAGAAATATTACAATTATAAAAATAAAAAATAATAAATCATGAAAAGCGGAAACTTTTCAGTGTTCTTTTCGAACATTTAAAATTTTTCATACAGTCTTTTCTCGTTAAGTGGCACCCATCTGTAAAGCACACTAGTCTCCACTTAAAACACTAAAGCATATCACCGCAGCAACTGTATAAGGAGAGGTTTCATAAATAATCATCTTAGTAAGATCTTCCAAACATTTTATAACGAATATTGGGGCGCATTATTATCTTGAAATTTTTTCCAAAATAACAGCCATTAATTTGTGGTTTTACGTTTAATCGTCTTTGCAATATCTTATAAACACGTGTGAATGCGAAATATCTGGCACACAACTAACAAAAATGTAGATTTCTGAGAATTAAACGCAGAACAGTCTTTATGCTCTAAATCCTGTAAAACATTTGGTTTTCCTAGCCGTTTTACTTTTAAAGAAATCAGTACCTAACGCAGAATATTGTGATGGCTCAGCTTGATATGTTACAGTTTTTCTTCAGAATTCTCTTTGCACTTACCTAAAACATGAAAAAGCGATTTCACATGCTCCAAAGCACTCAACCTTCTGCTCTTTAGTCGTCACTTTGAAAAAAGAAACTTGGGGAAATTAGTCATTACTTAACCCTTTCACTACGAATTTAATAAAATTCTCATTGCTTTTAAAGTTTTTATTTGTCCCGTTAGTCTTGAAAGGGTTAAATTCTTTAGCTTTGGGCCTTATCGATTTGTTATGTGAATAACGGAAATTATAAAAATAGAAATTCTTTTCTTACAGACCTTTGAGGAAAAAAGAGTGCAATTAATAGTTTTATATCGCAAATACATACTATCTTAAATAGCTTTAAAGCTATAAATATAACTATTGTTTTGTAATTTCCCTTTTATGATATAATTTTTAGAATATTCGGCAAGCAGAACTTTTTTTTCTTCAATTATAAGATTTATATCTTAAGAAAAATTTTAATACATAAATTTTTCTTTTTTTAGGGATTCCTTGATTGTGTCTTGCATCAATAGTGGGACCTCCATGTTTGCCGGGTTTGTCATTTTCTCCGTGGTTGGATTCATGGCACATGAACAGAATAAGGCTGTCAGTGAAGTTGCTGCTTCAGGTAAATTTATCCAATCACCTATTTTGTTTTAAGATAGATTGACTTTACTGGAAATTTGTTTATTCTGAAACTTGCATAGATATATGTTCAATTACTTTTACTCTAAAATTGAGATTACTAATTTATAAGCATTTGAAATAATTTATCCCATAAAATAACATATGATGATTTTTTTTATCCATCTAGGTCCTGGTTTGGCCTTCTTAGCCTATCCATCGGCAGTGCTGAAACTTCCTATATCTCCTCTATGGGCTGTGCTTTTCTTCCTCATGATATTAATGTTAGGTCTTGACAGTCAGGTGAATGAAAAATAGTTTTTCGTACAAACTACTGCTCCATCTTAATAAACCAGAAGCAATTAAAACAAAAAAGTGATGCCTGACTAAATATGTTTTGTGTAAATAACCGTAATCACAAAACAAATGTTATTTCAATCTCTAAATCACTTTAATAAAGAAAATATCGATTTCAGTCGAATAAGTGAAATAAGTCGAATAAGTGAAAATTTAAATATTTTATTAATAAGTCGAATAAGTCGAATAAGTGAAAATTTAAATATTTTATTTTTTTCTTCTTACCAGCAACAAATTCAAGAAATTTTTTTAATATTTTATACATAAGCTATTTTATAAAAAAGAGTCAACTAGGTTCATTTATTTTTGAGGAATTATATGGAATTTAATTTAAAATCTAAAAGTAGATTATTGTAAATGAATCATGAAATTAATTTACAGAATTCTTTACCCAAAAAGAAAGGGAAGAAAAAAAATTAAATTTAAATCCTTTACAGTAATTTAATAAATGTTGCTTTTCTTGCAAAAAAGAACAATTGTTTGAGTGGACATTAAAAGTAAATTCAAACAAAAATTAAATTTTCTTATTATATATGTATATTAAATAACTACCTCCTAACACATAGTTTAATACGCATCACAACAAATAAAACTTGTCGCTAGAGACTTAAAAGAAGGCACAAAAATATTATTTTATCTTTAATGCTTTAGATTTTAATGGTAAGAATATATAAGCTTATTTTGTTTGACTTCCAACAGTGAACAAAATTTATTGTTACTAGTGCCACAAAAGATATTATTTTCAAATATTCTTTGTTTCATCATTTTGGTGATAGCAGTTATTGACATCTGGGCAATTTACAAGCGCATTTCTGAATACCGAACAAAAAAAAACGATAACAATAGATTACCATTTTTCGAAAAATATTGGTTATTGTTAAAAAAATTACTTCGTTGTTTCTAAAACACTTAAAAATGGCAAAACCATGCAAATCTTTCGAGTATAGTTTGCTTTTATATTATGACTTTGTATGCATAATTTATTTATCGCTGTGTTACAGGGCGTCGTTGTTGAAAAAATTATTATTTTGATTACATAGACAATAATCAAAATAATTAGATGAATTTTTAATGATTTCATTATCAGTAATAAATATAGTTTAGATTATTAAGCACTTTCTCCAACCCTTCAAACGGAAAAAGTAAACTTTCTTACTTGGATAATGGAAAGGTATGTATCCTTTTTTATATTCAAGAACATAAGAACTTAATAATGGTACCTTGGAAAGAGGTAGGTATTTTAAGTATTTTTATTCAGAAAGGATAATTTTAATTAGTTAACTTTTTAAAATAATGACAACGACGCTCACTGTTTCGTATAATACAGCAATAATAATAAGATTCAAATGCAAATTAAACTGTAAGAATTTAAAATAGAAAGTTACGAAATGACTTTCCTAAATGATAAAGATTATTTACTGATAGCTGAAATTTTTAAATTTCAAACCGAATTTTTCAGTCAGAATTTCTTTCTATTTGGTTATTTTCTTCTGAAAATTAAAATGTATAAGCTTTCATGCATTTTACTTATGATCATAGTGTTATTAACTCAAATTTAACATAAATGTTGTATGACTTTTTCCAGCTCCATCTCTTCAACAAGTACTGGCATCATTTTATATTTTTTGCTGGGAACGCTTGTGTGCCATAAGTTGTCTGACAGTATTATATAATTAATATGATTTACGACATAATTAATTCCATTAAAAGTTTTTAATATGATTTTTCTTTGATATTTGAATATCAATAAAAACATAATCTTTTAACAGAAACAAATGAACTTAAAATTTTAATGTTATTTATAATGCCTTTTTCGTTATTTCATCATTATATTGTATAATAATAAATTTTATTTTTAAATATCGTGCCAAAGAGTACAGAGTATTATGTGAAAGCTGACCAGAAAACTAATGAAATAACGAAGCCATTCATCAAAAATTGTTTTTTATATTTAATTGTTTTCTTTGAGATGCAAAAATAAATGTAATATAAAATTATACAAATTCAATTTATCACTAAATTTCAAAAATTGTTTTGCTAATAATTTTAAAATGTTGTAAAAATCTCAATTTGTAAAAGTTGTTTAAGCGATAACTTTTTTTTGTTCTTAGTTTTATACCTAAAAACAAATGTTATACTACTTATTTTTCAAAGAATATTCAAAAATAAAATTCTCATAATCATAAAAGTATTACGGTGTTAGCATTTTAAGCATTATATTTTAATTAAATCTAAGTAACGCAGTTTTAAATAACTGTTACAAAAAAGGAGATCATTTTTTTTTAAAATTTTTCAGTCATGCAAAGTTTTGCCTTCTTCAAAGTTAAATAATTTTTATTTTGATGATAAGAATGTTATTATTTATCCACTTAAAAATTTTAAAATGTGAATAGTTTTGTCGCTAATCGTTCACATTTCTGTAATGATCGCATGGCTCACATTTTTGTAATTATTTTTCACCACTTTTGAAATAGATTGAATGCTGGCAAAATCCAATCAAAACAGCTGAAATAACTCATTAACGCTTTCTTTGTTTCTTAATTCCTATAGCACCTGATTTACTTAGATGTGTTTCTTTGTGTTTTAAAATGGTTTATATTATCTTTTTAGTTTTGTACTATGGAGGGTTTCATCACAGCTGTTGTGGATGAATGGCCTCGTCTACTGAGACCGCACAAGGAAATTTTCATTGCATTTGTTTGCGTCGTTTCCTACATCATGGGGCTCTGTTTTGTGACTCAAGTAAGATCTAGAGTGTTTTTTGCATCTGTTTTCAAAGATGGTAAATGAATGAGGAAAGTTCACCAAAAATTGCACTTTAGCTCATTTATTACCGATATGAAAACATTCCAAATTAGATAATGATCTTTCAACTTCACTCTGATTATTGATCCTTGTAATTAATTACATTTGGTGGCAACACGGGCTCTGGGCTTTCAGTTAGATTTCTGAGTCAAGCTTCTGACTTTATTCAATAACTGTTTTTCAACCAGAAAAGTATTCTAAATCGTTGATCTTGTTTTGAATAAAACGCTTAACGAAGTTACACATTTTCCGAAGCTTCCAAAAATGTTCTGTTGCGTCTCGATTTATAATCATTTCAGAATAATGAACAAAACAAATATATGAAGAAATACACTAACTGCTTTCTTATTAAATATAAGGTGTTCAAATTAAAAAATCTCGCTTTGAGATGCCCTAGCAAGTGGGAGTAGCATCTTCATGTTTGGAAGATTTGCATAAATGGAATGGTGCAAAAATATTAGTTTAAACAAAGGTCGCTAGGGGAAAATGGGGCACTGAAATATGTTTACGGAAAAGAAACATGACAATACTAATAAGGAATAGAACATAAGGTGCGGGTTATTAACTTAATTAATATTGGTTTTTTTTTTGCACAAAAACTATCAGTCTTTCAAATATATTAAACAGAAGACATAGCATATAAAGATTTCCCAATTGGTTTTCATCGTGTCCTCTTAGATTCAGGGTCAGTATGTGAAACTATGTTACAGTATTATTCACAGCGGCGTGTGATTGATTGGGATCAATGTTAAGCATGTGTAAAAGGATCTGATTTTTCAGATCTACCAAATTTCCTATGTTTTCTCTATACACTTTAACTTTGAGATAACTCCGTCTTTAAAAATCACTCGGAGTTAAGTGAGGGGAACGTGAAGTCTATCTTGAAGGGAATACATAATTAATAATGCAAGCTTTTGATCACAAAATAATATCGTAACAATTGTTGAACCTTATTTACACTGTGAGAGGTCACATCATCTTTTTCGAATGTTGTTGTACCGAGGCATCACAGTCAATGGAGTTTTTGAATGGTTACACCTTTCAACATGTCCTATGTATTTTCAACAGAATAAAGGCATTGTTGAATTGATTCTCAACAGGAACTGCAATATGTTTGTTGTTTAAAAAGAAAACTGTTATCGACTTCATAAGGCCAAATTTATGCAATTAGTCAATGCTTTCTTTGAGTAATGGTATTTAGCAAAAATACTTACAACTTTGATATCTAATCAGTTATTTAACAGTTCTAAACACATCGCAATTTTCACATACACTATTTTAAAAAGGCTGTTAAGGGATCAATACATATTTAATATTATATATGTTCGATGAAATATTTTGATACGAAAGAGTCTGTTTCTTCTTGAAATGTTTCTTTCTTTTGTGACTAACTCTCATAGCCAATTTAAATCTATTTCCTATGGATATAGATTTAATATTAGATTATGGTTATAATTGCAAGTGGGCAATTTTTATGTGATACTATATTCTATGAGTGAATTTCAAATGTATCTAGGTCTAATTTAGCTTATTAAAAGTTATGTTTCATCAAACTATAACAGGATTCGTACGTTTTTTTCCCTTCGAATTTTTCTACTGATAAAAAATGGTATATTCTCCCAGTTTATGAAGAGGGATTATTTCTCTCCCAAAAGCACTAATAGCATGGTTTACTGAATATTTTTTTAAAAAAATGGCTATTTTGTGTGGGATTAAATTTCCTTTATATTCTTTTCAAAATTTAAATTAAGAATGATTTTATAATTATTCAAAATAGAAATTTAATAAAATGTTAAAGAGTATAATCATTGTAATTTAGATCTAGAAAAATATAAAGCACGAAAAAATGTAAATGCTCCTAAATATTCATGAAAATTGCTCTTAAATTCATTCAAACATGAGTTTTCATCAATTTATTTACAATAAAATGAAATTAATTTATGATAAATTATTTAATATGTACAAACATCGCATCAGTAGATTAAAACCATAATCAAAAATTATCATTGATCATTTTACATAGAGCTTTGATTGATTTCTTTTATTCTAAAGATTTATTCTATTAATGTTTTTCATAGGGTGGGATGTACGTATTCCAGTTATTTGACTACTACGCTGCAAGTGGGATCTCACTACTGTTTCTTATATTCTTTGAAGTTACGTCCATATCTTGGTCGTATGGTAAGAATAAATCAAATTATATTTTGCCTTTGTTTTTCAAAATGTCTTTCAATTGTTTTTGTAAATATAGTTATACATATTCTTATATTACATGCAATTTTTAGGATTTAATGGTTATTTACAAACGTTGTATTTTTTATGCATGTATGCATGTATATGGTTTTTCATAGATAGAACATGTTAATATCAAAAATTTATAAACTATCAAATCAAATGAAGAGACAATAATCTACTTTTATGAATATATTGTTTCTCAAAATATTTATTTTAATTATATGTTATATATTTACAGTTTAAAAGCTTTAAATATACGAACAAAAATGCTGATATCACCATTCTATGTGCAAATTTTGATAATACTAACTTAGAAATAAAAGTCAAAAGTAATATTAACTCTGAAATGAATAAACTTTTTTCAGGCGTCAACCGCTATTACGAGAATCTGAAAGATATGTTGGGATACTACCCTTGCTTTTGGTGGAAGCTTTGCTGGGTATTTTTTACACCATGCGTTTGTGGGGTAAGACAAAAAAATTATAAAAAATACAATTATAATCTTATTTTATACATGTGTTGTGTTCCTTTATATATATATATATATATAATATAAAATATACACTCACTTCTGCGGAAGACTTTTCATTTGTATTTTTAAGTTTTGTGCGAATCATATCTTTTATATACATAGATATATTACTATAATTCATTACAGTGTTCCAAACTTAAATTTCGACAAAAATTATTCTTTTCTTAAAACTTATTATTTAGCATCAAATATTGAACTGAGAAACAAAGCTTGCTGTTCTTTCGCAATAATAGAAATAAAAATATAGTAAATTCACACTATTGAAAATCAATCTTTCACAGCAAAGAAAATTTATTTTCAGCGAAAATTATCACAGAAGTATAGAACATTTCGCAAATGTTAAAAGATTCAGAAAAGAACTTATGCAGAAAATAATTGAACTAAACGATTTTTTTTTGTATGAAACAGGTGAAACAAATGAGTTTTTTTCATAAAAAAAGTTGCTCATACATTTCATTTTTACTTAAGTGAATATTATGTTATTATGAGTATAAATGTATTAATGAATTTTAAATCAAGTTTTAACTTTTTTCAACTAATTTTTCTCTTTAATAATTGGCTTGAAATCTACAGCCTTACAAAAAGTGAAATTTGTTATAAAAATTAGTTAACGCATATTCCAGAAATTACTACGAGAATTCCTATTTGAATGATCATCGTTCACTGGTAGAACTATTTTCAAAATTCGACGATGATGCATTCATTAGATACAAAGGTTTCTCTGCATCCAGCCCAACTTAGTATAGATTTTTTTTGCATGTTGAAAGACAATCTTGCCTAACAAGTATCTTTTAATAAAGATTTTAACAGAATTCGAGAATTTGATCCAAAGAATTACAGATCAATTTCAAATCGTTTATATTTCTGAGCTTAAAGTTATCGAATCAGATATTTTTATCCGCTTTTTTGAAATTCCTGATTCAAGCAAGACTTTAAAAATATGAAGTATATTTATTATTTTGTGATGTGCAAATTTAAGTTTGTCTATGAAAAATAATATAAAAAATTTAAACAAAAAAGGGATTTTATTTTCTACTTTTTATTCCTGCCGGAATTTCTGAAGACATATATAACGTTGTTACACTAATAAGGGATTTTTTTGTATTTACTTGTTTAATAATATACTCAATTCATCAAGAATTTAAAAAATCTATCTGGAATTATTCTTGAGAGATTTGGTGATTTTAAATTAAAAATTACAACAAATCTCCCTTATCTGAAATTTCACTGCACATTTGCATGAGAGCATTTGAGTTGGGATGTATTTGAAAATGATTCCGGACTTGTTTTCTGACCTTACAATTATGGCTTACTGTAATTGTACTGTATGGTCTTAAAATTATGTATGATCTTAAAAATCTCTGTATGATTTTAAAATTATGTCTTACTGTCCATCTTATATTAACTAAAAGAATATGGAAAGAGAATCACTTCAGCATTATAAAAAATATTTTAATATTACATGGAAAAGTAGTCCAAATATGCTTGTAAATGAAACGAAACGAATCCATTTCGGGGATAATTCCTACCAAGTTATTCATCCAATCATTTTAAAATAAAATAAAATAAATTTCCTTTGAAACCTTGCTCTTACTTGAATGGATGGTAAAAAAGGGATTAATTTTATTTGAAGTATTATTCATATAATATTTTTGGTAGTATCTTTCAAAAAAAAGCATCAATTCTATTAAACTAAATAATGAAATTAAATTAAATTATGAATTGAATTCTTCATAGAGCTTCTGCTATTCTATTACATTATTTGATGTCAAGATACATTTCTTGTGAATTCAAGAATATTCTTCTAAGACCTTTCTCGATCCCCTAAAAGTGGCAATCGGCCTTTATACTCTCCTGCATCGGTTCTTGCCACCGTATCAAGAAACTGTATTCAGTCACAATAATAATTCTCAAGTATTATGTATAATTATGTATCTTCCAAAAAAAAATAATGAAAGATTCCAAATCAGTATGAATTTTTGAGATGTTAATTAAAATTAATAACTGTGCATTTTTTAAAATCTTGAATTTATGGAAAAATCTCAACAACCAATTATTAAAACTATTTTTTATTCTTTAGGGAGTGTTTCTCTTTAGTATGGTACAGTACAAACCTCTGGATTATATTGGATATGTATACCCGTGGTGGGGTCAAACTATTGGATGGCTGCTTGGTTTGTCGTCGATGCTTTGCATACCAAGCTATGCTGCATACAAGTACTTGACGACTCAGGGTACATTTAGAGAGGTAAGCATGACAATATTCTGCATCGAAAACTTAACTTGATTCCGACATATCAAAAGGGAATTAGTTAACATATCATAAGATAAATTTTTCATAGATGTATCATAATTTGAAAGTTTTAGCACACTTATGCCAGCTATAAATTGCAGATTTCTACATTGTTTTAATTCTATCTGTGTTAGAAGAAGCTTGTTTGGCTTTTTTTTCATTTACTTTACTTTTTTTCTTTAAATTGTATCTTATCCTCAAGCTAAATGCCTACATTTATAATAAAAGTTTACCGTCAAAATTAATTCTGCAATGTAACTTTTTTAATGGCGAGTTTTTCTTTTCAATTATGTTTTATGTTTAGCCATGAAAGTATGCTGTTCGTAAGTGGTATTTTCATTCATTTCTTTATACATTTGTCGACATTTTTTAATGCTTCAAATAGAGATTGTTCAATAGCCTATGCACCCTCCAAAGGAAAAAATTTTCTTAGTTAAAAATAAAAGATCGAATCCTTCCAAAAGTTTTTATTAAATTAGTCTGACATCTTTATTAGTCAAATTAGTCAGCAGAATCTTCAAATGAATAAAATAATATTCACTTAAAATGTAGTGCGCTATATAAAACCAGTATTACTATCTCAAAAAAATAGGTTTCCATAATTTTTGAATTAAAGAGAGAGAAAGGAATGACTTCAAATAAACAATAGTCTTAGTAAATGCATACTTACACATTCAACAACATATTTTATAGAAGTCCCTCAAAAATTATATAAATATGCACTATCTGAAGGAAAAATTTAATTGTTGTTTCTTTTTCAACTTGTCACTCCAGTCAATAAAACACTTAATAAAACTTTTTTTTTATCCACTTATCAGTTCTATAGTAATCATGTCCTGAATGCTTTATATGGGATAAGTTTGTATCCATGTACAATTGTTCAATAGGATTTCAGTTTTTATCTTTCAGTTTCCATCTTGTTTTGTCTGTCGGCAGTAAACCAATGTTAAAATCTTTTCTATAATAAAATTTTGTCGCGGTAAAGTTAAATTTTTATACCCTATCCTCGATTACGTGAATGCTTAACTCTTATACCCTATCCTCGAATACTTAATTCGAACATTTATTCTAAGGTGAAAGGAATTGTTTACTTCCCCAACCCGTTCGATTATGACGTCAGTTAATCATTTGTACTTGGCCGTCTAAAATACCTTCAATGTCCAATACTAGCTACTATAGTATTTTCTGTTGTGTAATAATTAATATACTGAGAATAAAATGTATTATACATTAATATATGCATCATTATCATTATATATTTTTTTTCAAGCTCAGATTCTTCTTTTCTCTTTATAAATCTGTGCTTGAAACAGTCTAGTCATTGCACTCCTGCCGGATGGTTAAAACTGTATTTTAATTTATCTTCTTGAAAAATATTTTTGCAGCAATGTTGGTTTCTGAACTGACGATCCAATGTTCGGTAAACCCCAGATGAACATTTCGTATTTGTCAATTATAATTTTCATGTAGGGCTCTTGTATTTCTCATTTCCCATATACAAACTCAATATAGTAATACATGGGAAACATAAAATATCTCCAATATTTATACTAGAAGGAAATAAAATAATCGTCGAATTCAATATGTTGATTAATTTTCGTATTTTAGACTCTGGATAAATATTTTATTATATAAAAATAGGTGTAGAATATCTTTGGGATTATGTTTTGTGCATATGTAAATACACGTGAGCATACCAACTCAATAGCAGAACCCCCCCCCACACACACACACACAACCGAAATTCGGGATGCAGTAGTCATAATAAGAAATTTGTAGGTCTGTGTCAGATTTAGTGCTAATCTATGGGAAAATCGTGTAATTGTTTTTTCTAGCGTACATGAACACGATAATTGAAAAAAGGATGACCTAGATGAAAGATAGATTTGTCTTTACTACTAAAGTGAAGATTATTATTTACTTCATCAAAAAGAAAAAAACACCTATGGATATATTGCTTAACGTATACGAACCACATAAATTAATATAACATGAAGACAGTCAAATGAAATGTGATATGTCGCTGTTCCAAAATTTTAGATTATCAATTTGATTCAATATTTCAAACCACAAGTGCAGAAACAGAAAAGATGCTGATCAATGGATGTACACAAGGCATTTGGGGGAATAATCCTTCTATTGATTTTGACGTATTTTAAACGAAATATGGAATTTTTTTGATTGAAGAAAGTAAGAAAATAAAATTAAAACCATTCTCATTCTGGATAACCTTCCTTCAAAAAGTTATTATTTTATACGCATGTATGAAAATTTTTGCAAATTCACGCATAGAAAAATGCCAATAAATGGCTTAGAAAATTAAGATATTTGATGATATAGTTCGAAAAAATATTTTAATCTTTAATATTTCTACTAAAATAGGAAAGTATGATGAAAACATCCAAAATGTTTACGATTTAAAAAATATTACATTACGGACATGACTTAACGAAGAGTTTAAGCCCACAATCTGTCTTGCTCTAATCCAAAGAATAACCCAGTATTTTCGAATGAAATTTTCAAATCATGTGATTCCAGTTAAAGACGACATATTAAATATGTAAACAATATGAATGCTTTGTTTTGCATATGATATTTCGAAATTGTTATTTATAATATTCTTCGAAGATTTTTTTTTTCATTTTACGATACTATATTGTATTCTTTACCCTACCTCCAAAATTGAAAAGTTCTGTAGATTCAATCTTAAAATAAGAGAAAGAGGCTTATTAATATGTTAAATAATTACAGATATTCTTGCAATTTTTTTATCAATCAATTTTGAAATTTTGGAAGATACAAGATTAAATTTCAATGGAATTTTTGATGAAGATAAAGTCATATATGTAATTAAATTTTGTGAGTCATAAGTAAAGTAACCTAACTGAACAAAAAATTTCAATGTGTCTTCAAATGTCTGAGGAGAAAATGTTTTTAGTACTCATTGATTAAACCAGTTCATTAAATATATTTAAAGGATACTCCAAAAAGATTTTCTGGCAGGCTACGTTTTTTTATGTCATTACATGCATAACAAAGATAAATATTTTAAAATTTGGCGGTTAGATGTGAAATGAATATTTCTATTGAGGATGATACGTATCACACATGTCTTAGACATAAAATAATGGCAGTTCAAATGCTATATTTTCGAGATTTGACTCGTGCTTGTAAGTAATCAAAACGTTAGGTAACGGCTGTGAAGGTGTTAATTTTGAAGTTCACTTAAAAGTAGCCTGTATGTCAAGTTTTGTTTAAATGGAATTGGAAAAGTAAACGAATGATTCAAATACTAATGATTATAATAAACAAATGATTATCGTAATTGAGTATAAGTCGCAGTATCAATGGTAACAATGAAATATAATCATTAAAAAAAACACAGAGAGGTTCTCATTTTTTAAACTAACGCTTATACACTAAGACATAATACTGCAGAATAGGAGTTGAAAAATGGATCTTTATACAAAAAGTAAACTCCTGTGACAATTTTCACTTAATATGGCTGAAGTTAAGCATTCCGATATTGTTTACTATTCCCAGCAATTACTCAGAATCTTGTCTGTTCACTTCTGGGCCTTTTACGTGTGTATTGTCTTATTATAAGAGACATGACTTATTGTATTTTATGGCATGTTAAAGAGAAAAAACCTCTTCCAGTTGTGTGCCACACTTCTAAATTATTTGAATGCCCAAACGTTACACAATCAATATGATTATATAAAAAAAGCAATGGATGACAAATGTATGGATACTTAGTTGTGTTTCATAGCACTAAATCCTTGTCGGTAACAACGTGTCTTTCATTTTTTTTTATCGCTTAATGGTTTTTTTTTCTTTCCTTTTAGCGTATGAAGAATCTCTGCAGACCGGATATCAATATCCAAGAAGAAATTCGCTTAAGAAAGATCCGAGAAGAAGGACTGAATGCCGTCACATCTGTATAGAAATGCTTTCGAAAGCTACATCGTCATTGTCAGAAGAGCAAACCAAAGAAATAGATCGGAGCTCTGCAATGCATGTCGAGCTCTGAACTTTACCAACCCAAGACTCCTTTACATGTACAGGCATGTAAGATCTGCAAGGACGATAAGCAAGACCTCAATGCATAAAATAATAGCAAAAACACATAAGACGGAGATAATTACTTTTTAAAGTGAATTAGAAGAGAATTTCGCCAGAGGAGCAACTGAAAGGATTTATAAAATATCGTTGATTGATTTTCATGTGTACAGTCATTTATTGGAACATTTTTAGAAAGTTAATAAGCAATTTGGTGAAATACTGTTATCACAAGAATTCTTGGTTTTCTAAGTTTATTTAAAGAAATGTATTCAATGTATTCTCAATGTCACACACCGCCTTCTGAAGCACGTGAAATCAAAAATTCTATCGTAAAGAAAACGTGTTTTAAATATGACTTAATTGTTCTATATAAATTTACTGTACTAGTTATAGTTCAAACGGAAAAAGAGAAATTCTGATGATAACAATATGGTAAAGTGTTGTTATCATACGAATTTCTTTATATTCTCTAAGCTTTATTCAGTAAATATATTCAATGTATTCTTGATGTCTTACGCAGTATTTTGAAGCGCGTATAATTTAAGATTCTTTTATAAAAAGAACGTCTTTTAAACTTCAATTAAAATTTATTTCAAGATTTTAGCTCGAACGTAGAAAAAAAATTCTTATGATAATAATTTGATAAAGTAATTTTATCATAAGAATTTTAAGTATTCAAAGTTTATTTCAAGCCATGTATTTAATGTATTCTCGATGTATCAAACCGTCTTCTGAAGCGCGTATAATCAAAGATTCTTTTGTAAAAAAATGCGTTTTAAATTTTATTTAATTCTTCAGTTAAAATTTATTTTAAGTTTACAGTTCGGCCAAAATTTTTTATTGATTTCTCCTATTTATGATTTTGAAGATTAAATCAATGTAAATAAATATATTCAAAGTGCTTCTGTAAAAACACTGTGGCTGTGTTAGGAATTAGCGATATCAATCATTTTCTTTTCATTGTAGATCTTAGCTATTCAGATATCTTTTCAGGTTGTTCATTATGTTTCAGCTCAAAAGTTTTAATCTATAATATTTCTTTTACTGTTTTCATGTATTTATCTACTTTTTAAATAAAAAATTAAATGAAATTTGTATCTGGGCCACATATTTATTAGTCAAATTACAAGTTGTGATTAATATTTCTGAATAGCACTTTTCATAACAACATTCCTTTTCAATAATAGAAAAATTCAGATGATAAATTATGAATGTTCTAAAGTGTTTGGCATGCTTTCTTTTTAAAATGAAAAATAAATAAATGATTACAAAGATAAATATTTTCTAATTTGATTTAATGTGGATAATTTTAATAAAAGTCAATAAATTTTACAAAAAAAGAATCGCAGGAAACTTATTTGGAATATAATTCGAAGGATGAATATAATTATAATTCGAAGGATAAAGCAAAGATTGCTGACTATATTTCAATTGCTTATTTCTGCCAATAGATGATTTAGAATTTACTGTAATGCTAGCTTTTTAGTGACAGAATATACATTGAATGTTAATGATTTGCACTACCAATAAACAATAATAATGGAAATCAATCAGTTTGTGAAATAAGTGAGTAGATTTTTTCACTTTTCAACGGCGTTTTAACAGAAATATCCCTTTGATGTTTCAGTTATTGACGATATAATGATACATGTTCTATCGTCCACAATGATTTCTTGATGTAGTTACAATGCAATGGAGTGTACTTTTTAAATTATTCGATTCCAAACTAACTAGTTTTTTCTTGTTGATGAGTTGGCAAAGGAACGTTATGTCAGTAAAAAGTATTATAATGATGTGTTTCTTTTGAGATAAATCCTCTGATTTGATGTCCAGATTTATTCTTGGATAATTTTTAAACGTCACTCACGTTTATTCTTTTTTAACAATGCTTCTTGGTTGAACAAATCAAATTAATCGGGTCCCTTCTCTTTTAACCGTTCAGTTATGCGCTATAGGCACCTTTTTTTGCATGGGTAGATTTCCCTTTCTAATCCCACTTCACCTCGAGGGCGCATCTGCCAAAGTGGGTAAGGGTGTTGTAATTCTGAGGTATCCAGGAGTCTTAAATTATCCTAAGGCTTGGATTAATGTAATTTTCAAAAACGTTTTTCAGAAATTCTACTTAATGTATGACTAAATTCAAATGATTTGCTATGGTAGTTTTTGATCATGATTCATATCAAAAATATTTCGAATAGAAACAGTGTTTTCCTGGAATAATACGTACGTACATGATAAATTTCATACGATAAATTGCTTTTAGAGAGCGAGTTCACTTAATCATTAAAGTGAGGTTTGCTTGTGCATTTTTCTATAAATTACAGGTCTTCGTGGGGTTTTTTCCATCTTATTTATAAGGACTTCTGTTTCTAATTTATATAGCATTCTTAAATTTTGAATTAAAATTTTCAATAATTATATTATGAATATATCCAAATAGTTAATTAACTTATTGTTTGATAATAGTAAAATCTGAAACTGCCGACGCTGATTTTAAATTAATACGACATTTCGGATGACAGCAGATATTTTGATTAAACCAGTTTGAAAATGTTAATAATTTAGCTAGAGATTTCGAAGGCAATTGTTGAAAATTGGAATTTTTAATTTTTTTCTTAGTTTATTGAATTCCCTTCCTTATCTTTGTCAAATTTATTATCAATGCGTTTTTTCCTTTTGAATATGACATACACTAAAGATTTAAAATTACGTCTTTAATTTTTCTGAAATAACTATTATTCGATTTTCAATAAAATAAATAAATTTGATAAAAAACCTTCAAATAAAAGAAATTGTAAACTATTCGAAAATTTTAAAAGTGGTCAATTTTCAAGATTCCAAAACTATATATTAATCTACAAGATATTTTATTTCTCTATAGTAGGGTTTAGGATTATATCCTTAATTATTATACTAATGCAAAAAGCTAGAGAAAAGTGCGCTATTTCTACTTTAATTTTATATATGATTTTATTTGATTAATTGCAGTTTTTGTCTAATATCAGCAAATTTCTTTTCGACATCTATGATATATATTAAAAAGTTTCGATATTTGTGCATTTTATTTTGGGTATCAGGGCTAAAAGTATCCAAAAAGCATGACTTTTCATTACGGAGTCACCCCTTAACCCTTTGCGGCCCGATGTCGAGTATGACTCACCATTCAAGATTGTGCATTATTTTTTTTTCAAATTTAATTGTTAAAAACGCTTACATAATGGTTAAGAGATGTAGATTAACTTTTTAAAGAAATTCGACTTAAAAGAATTATGTATGTTTATTTTTCATAGCAACAAACAAATCTTTGTATTAGGTGAATAATTTTGCATCTAATTATTTCTCGGACTGCAAAGGGTTAACAGCCCTCCATAGATTGGAAACCCCTCCTAGATTTTTCTAGTATAGAGTGTTCAGCTACGTCTGAGTATAATAGTCTAGTCAGCAATTTACATAAGGGCTAAAAATATGCTCATTGCTTATTTTTCTTGGTGAATTTTGATAAGCTGGAAAACTTTGCTGTTTAATAAACTCCACCGAGTTTTCTGTACATACAGGATTGCGCTCTTCTACACCAACATTGAGATGTTAACGCATCTTTGAATATGTATCTCCTGAAAATGTAATCGATAATCGTTCTTTCAAGATTTTGATTCCATAAAACATAACTTATTTGGATACTTTTAGCCTGGACATCCTGTATTCTCAGGGAAAAAATGTTATGTCTTAGAACAAAAGGATTTTTAATATACGGCTCGCTACTTCAGAACAAACTAAAGCAGAATATAATCTCTCTAGATGCACAAATATGCAGTTATACACTAAATAACTTATATCAGTTTAAAACAGCATGTCACAATTCATACGAAAATATCTGAAAGGCAATTACTTCGGACCTGCATACATGAACAGAAAACAATCTGTTCTCAGTTATTTAGAGAGTATTTTAAACAATAATGTAAGTTATAATGAATGATTTAAATAATTAAAAGTTTAACATAAATAACAAAATCGTTTTGGGACTTTCATTGATGTGTTAATATTAATAAACAGTTTATATTTAAAAAACGGTTGTGTCATGCTGGTAGTATATTCAGAATTTAAAATGGATACTTATGAGAAAAAAAAAGTTAGTTATCGCTTTTGCACAGAATTTCAGATTTTTATACCATTTGAGACCACAATTTAACTGACTATGCTGCATGCATATCATCAAAAGTTTATGCACAATAAAAGCTCTTAAATAAAAATTTAAATATTCAGTTCATTTCTACACCTCGTTTATCTTAAAATAAATAAAAACTATTGCGTTTATATATGTATGCTCCACATCTCTGAAACAACGTAGTTGATTCAAACCAATTTGATTTAAGATAAACTGAAGAATACTGTCGATTTCTCAAAATGAAAAATAAGTTAAATAATTAATTAGAAATCAGCCAATAATTTTCTATTTTTCGTAATTAACTACGTAATAAATTATTCTACAAAATCGCTTCCATTATATCCAACAAAAGAATGCTATGCCAGAATAAAGTCTGAACTTTCTTAGTGGCCGGAGAAATCTGAAACTATTAGATGGTACATTTGTTTCTTCTTAGAGATTAAAATATTCGACCTTTCACCTTACCTCTTTTTAATACTCGCTAAAATTCAATATCGCACTGACTAAAACTCGACATGTTAACCATGTGCAAAAAGATTTTTCAAAAAATAAAATAAAATAAGAAAACCACCACTAGATGGCAGCACATAATGATCCCTATAATGAGTATAGTTTTCAGTGCCATGATTTGTTTGATATGTATTTATGAAATAAATGTCAGTAAAGTAAGAAATACATAGAAATCACAAGAACAACAATTCTTTATTTTATATTATGGGGAACACTGTTCATACATAAACCTAACATTTCATAAACAAATTAGTTAAAGATCTTACTACATCAAATTATCTATTAGGAAATGTCTAAACAAATGTAAAGGTATTTCTTTGAGGAACAGAAATGCAAGACAATGTAATTCTTTTACAGTTAGAATGAATCTGCTTCATTTCAAAAAGTATGAAACAAATTGCAGTAGACAATATGAACTAGATTTCTGTTTTTACTTCAACAGTGTTGGGTAAATGACAGATTAAAACAGTCAATACATAACAATAAAATAAACTTATTACAACTTCACTACGAGAGGCAATATTTATATTACCGGGAAACTATCATTTACAATAGAAAACATGAGTTCCATAACAATAAATGGTGCATGCTGATTGCAACCGCAGTGAGTTAATTGCGTAACAGGAAGTAGACTAGAATCAATAAATTCATTATGCCTCAGGCAATAAATAATTTTATAATAATCACGTAATATTTTGGTGGGGTTACATACCTTCAGCTTTCCTATGAGTATTATACATAGGTTTTATACACACAATTAAATATTGATTGTTCACTAAGATATCCCACCTACGAAGAACGTGATAACATGGATGCTTCTTGATACGTACACATAAAGCTACTCATATATTCAAGATGCCTTTGAATTTTCATAAATTCAGCTGTATCTCAGTAATATTGTTAGGAAAGAAATTTTTTTTCAGCACTGACTTCAACCAAATATTGTATTTAGCTGAATAATTATTTGATTCCAATTTTTTTTTCTATACATTTGTGCAATATATAAATTTATACTGAGATTTTCTGAAAGATGCTACTTTATGGTTCATAGAATATACTATCTGAAAATACAATTATTACATATAACATAAACAACAGATGGATTTCTTTACCCATTTTGTGCGACTGATTAATACTTTAAAACATTTATAATTAATTCAAGGTATCTTGAATCACAAAGCTACCAAAATGCTTTTTGTGAGCATAATTCATAAATATATACAAAAAAATTTCCAGATATTTAAAGAAAAAATTAGAAATGCAAAATATCCACTTTATGAGAATTGTATTGAAATATATATAAACAAATTACAATTATTTTCAGTTACAACATATAGATGGCGCCACGAATTCAAAATAATTTTTTGTGGGTGGCAAGTCTTAGTTTTAGAACTGAATTTCTATTTTGAAGTATTTTTAAAGAATTTGTATGCTTTTTATCAGTACAGCCAAGTTTCGAAGTATAATTTAAATTAATTAATTAAAATGTTGAGTTAATATAAGCGTGAAAGATTGAATAAGAGTTATTTGAAATAAGGTGGCAAAATATTACACATTTATATGCCTTGATTCTAAAAACAATTAGATTCTTTTTAAAAAAAATCCTAAATTATTTATTTCTGTTTTTAATTTAACACTAAAAGTGTGTAATAGGGATATTAAAAAACAAAACAAAAATTAATAACTACTGTATTTTCAACTAACAGCCACTAGATGACAGCACGTCCTAAAAGAATGGAGACGAATACCTATATTCTAATAATTACGAATTCATTTGTTCCCGTCTCTTCCAAAAATTTATAGAAAGTGCATTTAAATTTTTCAAAAAATAATTTTCTTTCTTATATTTTGAATTTGCAATCGAAGATGTTTTGACATTAAATCTATATATTTAACAAAACAGAATCATCCAAGATTTCTAACACTTTATTGAAATGCTTAAGGAAAATGTTCTGTTAATTTTAAATAATTATCGTTAATCACGGATTCTGGAACTGTATTTTTAAAATCATCACATTTGTTCAAACTAATTGGTCAACTGCTCTCCTATCTCTCTCAATAATAATAATAATTAAAAAAAATATTGAATTTTATTGATTTTAGGTTTTTTTAATTACTTTTATTTTTCAGCTTTACCTATCATTTTGATATCTATCAAAAATTGATTTTTTTATAGATGATAAATATCAAAATGATAGGTAAAACTGAATATATATAATTAATTTTTAAAAAAACCTAAAATCGAAATAATTACTGATTACGAATATAATTAAAAACTGAAGCAAATTAAAGAGCGAATAATAAAGGTAGTGCTCTAACGCGTCGAACAGAACATTTTAAGCAAATGAAATTTCAGAATAGTTCATATCTTAAGCAACTTTTAATTTTTAAAAATTGAGAAAATAACGTCAAAACTTCTTCAAAAACCAATTTCAAATATCTTAAAAAAAATTGCTTTATAACTTAACTGCAAACAAATATTTAATTAACTTGGCTTACTTTAAAGTTAAAAATATTATCCCCCCTATTCCTGCTTTAAAGTAAACTACAAAAAAATTATATATATTATCTATATATTTCGAGTTACAGTTATATGGGTATTTTTAATGTGAAATTAATTGAAATTTCAGTAATCGCTTTAAATAATTTTAGGGAAAAAGTTACAATTCCATCGTCACATTAAAAAAAATGTAATTTTTTAAAATTAAAGTTTTATAATACTTAGAAATCATAGTGGCTTCTCATGAATTTTAATTATAACGATATAAAAATGATTCAAAATAAAAGTATCATTGGCAACCTCTTTTTTTTAAGTCTAATAAATATAAAAACTGTTGTTTAATTTATCAATTGAATGTGACACTTATGTAATGTAACATGATCAACCGAAAATAATGAATTTTGTCATCAAGAAATGTTAAATCAATGTATTTGGCAGTACGCCAAACAATACCCTTTCGGTTGATCATATAGTAATTTATGATTATAAATTTTTCCGAGATCGAATAAATAAATTCATATCTATGAATTATGCTGCAAAAATCTAGATAAGTACTATTAGTAGTGTAAAGTTTGAGAGGAAGAAAAACATAAATAGCAAAAACAGAAGTAAAAATACTTTATCTACTTCACAACAGACGGATGATCATCAGCAAATAGAAAATCTCTACAACATATATCAACAAAAACAAATGAGTATCGATCATAAAGAAACAATTTTGAAATCAACATAATATATGTACTAAAGCTTAAGATTATTTCCGGATATTATAAAAATTCCAATTAAACATTTCAAAAGACAAAGTAAAGCTATGTAAATTAATGTTATAGTTCTTTTTATCTAGCACACATTATACAAAGAAAGACAAAGCTATTTTCCACTCTCATTATACAGAGTTCTGCTCTCGTGCAAAGCCATTCTTTTGTCACAATTTGAGGTATCTTGAAAATTGCCTACGGTCATGTGAAATTTGGAGTTTAAAAATGATATATAACACAGAAAAATCATCCAGATGTCAAAAACTACAGTTTTTATAAACACATATCCTCTTTAACAGGACAGGGCTACCGATTTAGGAATGTACTGAAAACATAAAGCAGAACAAGCGCAAAGTTGGGTTTTTCATTCATTTGTTTGCTTCGTCTATTCATTATTGCTTTCACGTGAGCTAATTACATTAAACCTTGGTTTTTACAAATAAATGAAATCACATGGATATGATGATGTATGATGGTTCTCTTATAAAGGGAAATACATGACGGCTTAGAAGAAAATCACACCAAGATATTAGAAGGTTAAATAAAATTAGAGTATTTAGATCATAATAAAATATAGCTGAAAATTTTAATACACAAATTTACGTAAGTAAGCATTGAGCCACAAATTTTGACACCCCTGATCCAAACACGACTAGACTTACCAGTATTGGTCGGAATGGGGGGAAAACATCAGATGTCGCATTCATCTAAGAAATTTTAACTGATCACCTTTTCATTTCGCTTGCATAATATAGAATGCAAAAACTTTGAATTTTAAGAAATGTATATGTTACCGCTAAAGTACAGTAATCAGTTAATTTGCAAATCATTTAGTCAATCTGCACATTAACTAGGGTGATCCGTTCAAGTGCGGGAAATTGTTTTATTTCTTCATATACCTAGATAATTTGCACATTACCTACCAGATACTCATTACAAATAAGATATTTACTGGAACAACAGCAACGTCTCTGTAGGTTCAAATTAAATATTGCTTATTTCTTTTTCGATGTTTAAAGAATCACGTAAATACAATCAAGCTGAAAAGAAATTAGTTGATAGAATCAATCACCAAACAATTGAAAAACTATAATATAAAGAATCAAAAGGCTTAACATATTACAATTAACGAAATGAATTTGCGAAACATATGATGGAATTATGCTTACTTATTAGTGCAATCTAAAGATTTATTGCCACTTTGAATTGAATAACAAGTGGTTTTTGAAACAATCGCCCCTAATTTTTGTACATTTAGATTTGCAGTCGAATCTTTGAAACCTAAACCGGTTCCAAAGGATTGTTTTATTGCTATTTTATGTAATGGTATTTCTACAGAAGGGACATCTTTCGTTAAATCGATCTCTAGGCGAACACTGAACTCAGACCTCGCATTCAATTGTTCTAAAATACAAGTTTTAGAACCAATTTTATAAGACCGATCTTCTGTTTACGAAATCGAGAGAGCATCAGTTTCGATTGACTACAAATTTTTTTACTGTTTTATTAAATTTATGTATAACGATCAAGGTTTTCAATTCATTGAAAATGATCATTTGCCCCTTTTAAAGATAACAGTTCAGTTTGATGAACAGATATCAGATTGTTTATTACACGCAACTCTCATCTACAAAGTTTTTGATTAAATGTCACCATTATTGCACATCCCTCTTTTGATTTACATTTCTCTTTGGGAATTCTTAAATTAGAAGGAGAGTTCTGCTTATAACATGTAAAAATAAAACAATCTAACCTTTTACCACAATTTACAACCATTTACAACAATTAAAAAAACATGAAATTACCTTCGTGTTTGGGATTACAACTGATAAAAAAACATATTCAACATGAAATAAAAGTACAAAGTGGAAGACATTAAAACAAAACTTCTAAAAACATAAGATTAAATGATCCCATTAATAATTAACTTTGCGCTTTGTTAATATTTTGCTTCCTATTTGTTTTGGAAAGGAAAAGCAATCTAAATGCATCAACACTTTTTCATATTCAGTTTGATGTGATAATATAATCGATGTACTTTGATCCCTTTAATATTTGGCGAATGATGGTTTACAAAGAAATTTACGAGAAAACTTTCAAGAGCAGTAAAACACAAACAAGCGGGAGTGGACTCCTCAATTCTTTATCGCGTACGGTAATAAGTTTGCCAAACTCGTATAGCACTGGCTTACCTTAATTAGGGAATAACTTTTGGCGTTTTTAATTTAGGTGCTTTCAAGTTAAGAAATTTTACAGAATCTATCGTGTGATCCCTGGCGAATTATTTGACGATTAATCCCTGGAATGCATTAATAGAATCTAAAAATCAAATTTATGCGTTTTTCTTAACAAATTGAAACAATATTTTGACACAAAACTGCACTTGTAATCACAAAATCTTACATCAAATGCGATATAATTAGGTTATTGCTTAAATGAATTATTGCATTTAATGTTTCCGAAAGTACACACCGACAAAACAATCAACCATACTTGGATTTTCTCAAAGTTTGACAGGTGACTCCACTATAGATATTAAATCGGTGAATCAAATTTTATCTATCTAGCCCTCTTCGTTTAGTAATCATCGTGTTAACTTATATTCGAACAGACTCTGCACAGATTTCACTCAATATTTGACAGAAGTCTGCAAATATGATCTCAAATTTCTCAATCTCACACTCAGGGATGTCTAAGACATGGAGATTCGTCAAAACGTCGAGCTCGAATATTTTGGTGCTTACTTTTCTACTATACTACGTATGCGAGAAAGTAAAAAAAAAAAAGCATGAAAATCCAACTGTTTAAAGTATCAGTTTTTTTCCGCTTTTTGAAATAGTAATTAGACTTGTCCTCACGGACATAATAAATTTTTCATTCATCTAGCAAAAACCAAGCATCCATGAGGGCCTTATGCATATTAGTGTCGGCTTGGAAGTCTTCTTCGTCTCGTTTAGCTTCAAAACAGAATGAAAATCTAATAAGCAAATACAGAATTAAAAAAAAAAAAACACTTGACATTTTTTTTCTAACATCTTCATAAACTGTCTCATTTTTATTCAGTTTAATTTATTTCCCAGTGATTCAATTAAATATAAAATACTGAAAGAAATCAAATCGTTTTTTCTAGGAAACTTTTAATTTTACTACTCAAGTCTTTCTTTATATATTAAATATATTATTGCTATGAGAATTGACAATAAACAAAGACCGGACATTCCTAGACTTTAAAAACGTTAACTAGTTTTCAGTTTTATATAATGGAATTCCGACTGCACCTACAGCAAATTCTTTTTCTTACTTGAAGAGAAGGTTAAAACATAGATATAAAATCTATTTTTGATTTCTAAATGAAAATAAGCAGAAGATGAAAGTAAGAATACAGCAGTCATGACAGAGGTTTGGAATAAAAAGCTAAACTTCATAAAATAATGAATTCTATTAAACATAACCAACGGGAGGTAAAATAAGCACGATTAATTCAACAACAAAATGATTCAATTTATACAAAAGTGTTTGATATATTAAAAACACTGTAAAGTGATTATATAAAAGAAAATTAATTCATCTCAAGAAAGGTAAAATTTGATTACAAAAAATTGAAAATGTGCCATGTCTGATATAATCATAAGAAAATTTTAGCCTATAGGGGAGACCGGGACAGGTTGACGCCAATTTTGTTCACGAATTTTTTTAAATTTCTTTGATAATGATTAAATAGCTGATATGCATACCAAAACAATCTTACGACCTTCGGCTAATATAAAACGGAATTAATAATAATTTGGTTAAAAATATAAGCGAGCAATATCGAGTTGAATGAGATAACTCCAACGGTGACAACGTGTCCCGGGGAATGGTTACTTTGGCACCATACGCGAGGCAGGTTGGCATTATATATTTGAATTTTTATTTTTTCTTAGTTATAATATAGATATTTATTTTAAAATAAAAAAAATATTTTTTTAACTAGGAACAATTATTGAATTAATGTTTAAATAATTAGATTTAATTGAAAATTGCACTTTTTTTTTCGGATTCAGGAACATTTAACTAAGGTACAACGAATTCAGATGGACTTTACGTTTCAAAAATGTTTTCTGTTTCTTTGAGGCTCCAATATCCAAAGGTAGTGGCGGAACCATTTTTAGATAGCTTAATGAGGTAACTGATATCCAAGCGTTAAATGCGTTCGTCATTTTAGAACTTTTCTTCGGGAAGCTCACCTTCCATTCTTGGTGACCTCTTGATTCAAAACTTAAGCGGTGAATTTCGAAATTATTTTTTTTATCTTCAATTAACAATTTTAATACAAAATAATTGACCTCTGGATCTTTTTCCAAATTCAAATAATTCGATTTTTCAATCAAATCACAGTTGATATCAACATCGTTTTCATCATCAAGAGACCTCTATTCTTCTTCACTTCTAAGAATGACAGATTTGCCACCTGAATTTAGTTTTCATTCTCTGAATTTCGTCTTTGACCAAGGTTTTTTTTTTTTCATTTTTATTGTGTAGGACATTAGTTTTGGTTTTTAATCTTTTTACCCTAACGGCTTGATTTTCTGTCTGAAGTGTGTCATTCGCCGGGGTATCTGTGAAAATAGCAGCCTGCTTCTTCCTACGTTCTTTTCTTGTGCCTTGTCTTATACCAGCCTTTGGTAATGGTCATAGTTCTTCCAACGGTGAAACAGTTTGTGGGATCAAAACACTTCGGGTTCAGTGGATGATAAAATCTGCAGTAGTTGAGTATCATTTCTTTCATGCTCTGCTTCGGAAATTTCATCGGGATTCGTAGGATTCAGATTAGAACAAATGCGATCCAAAGCCGTAGAATCACTCTGAGATATATTAGATATGGCTTGAGGACAGTCTGTTACATAACTGGGAAGAAATTCCGAATCGGGAAATATGTCTGGATTCAGTGGACTTATTCCAGTAACTGCAAAACCAGCTGTTATAACGATCTCAGTGGTAGCCAGAGGGAGAATAGTCACTATGATACCTGGAATATGGTAAATCTTCATTGATTTTCCAGGATGGTTTCTATGCCATGAATCACATGTACTGCTCACGTATTTCTTTAGAGAGTCATATATACTGAGATCCAGAGATTTCAGTTTATGGCAGCAGTGAGGCGAAACACTCAGCACCACAATTCCGTTCGCTTTCAAATAATTGAGTGATGGAATCAAAAGTTGGGAGTCATGATTGTCCAGTAGCAGTAGTGAAGGTCTTTCCTTTGTCAACTTCGTGTTCAGAACGAAATGTTCAGCAAAGTGCATAAAATGCTCCTCCTTCATCCATCTTGATGGATTGCAACATCCAGTGCTGCTGCAGGTGTCCCATTGAGAAAGCGATCTCTGAAATTCACACGTGGAAAAATAAAGATAGGCGGAATCTTGTTTCCTATAGCAGATCCAGCAACATCCAACGAGACAAGAGTCCCTCTTTCTGCAGATGTCATTTTGCCAATCTGTTTAAATCGTCTCTGTGCTACTACCCGGTCGGATTTTTGAACAGTTCAGATCGGTATCTCATCCATATTCCATACATCCGCAGGTTTGAAACTATACTTGTCGAAACACTGCGTCAAAAGTTGGAAAAAAATGCGGCAACGGTTTTTTTTAAAATTAAGGACGTTGCCCGAATGAGACTCGTTGCTTCTAGCCTTCTGATGGATAAAGAAGAGTTCCCTTTAAAAAATAATCTGTATCAGCCCTTGCCTGCTTGTTGATTTTCTTCCCATGAACCAGGCACTTTCCGTTTTAATGAAATAGCACACTATTACTCAAATTTCTGTACTTCTTTCAGATTAAGACCGAAATAAACATCTGATACTCCTTTTATATATTCTGCGAGATCTGCTTCCTCCTGAAAGCAGAAATTTTTTCGTGTTTGCAGATAGCTGAAAGTCAAAGGATAATCACCATCGGTGTTTGAAGCTTTTTGGCAGTAGTGTTTTAGTGAACGCAAAGGTATCCCATACTTTTCAGCAGTCTTTGAATACGTCAATTCTTTATGCAATATAGCTTTTGCTGTTTCCAAAATAACGAACCCCCCCGGGGGGGGGTCGAAGCTCGGTTTGTAATTCTCTTTCTGTTTCTAACCATGACTCTGAAAAAAAAAAATATTAAACAAGCAAATCATTGACATTATTAAAAGCGCAAGGTCAACCTGCCCCACCAGTGCCAACATGTTCAATCACGGCATTACGACTTTGATTCCATTTTTGATTCAGAAATAATAAATTAATTACAAAATGCTTTCTCAAAAAGACGCTCATATATATCAAATACTAAATGTAACATGCGAGAATTTTCATTGCTAATATTGTATATTTTGGAAAAAAACAGGTGAGAAGTAATATTCACTTTTCGAAGCAACAACAAAGAATTTGACCTCTAGTGACTGTAGATCCAAAAGAAACTGACTGAAAACTTCTGAGCGTGTGAAGTCATACTTCCTGTTTACATTAATCCCACTTTTGCTGACATCTAGCGATTTTTACTAGCGCTATTAGCAAAGTGCCAACTTGCCTCGGTCTCCCTTACATATATGCATAAAAAAGTGACTTCTATTGGAAATGAAGACAAGATTTAATGTGTTAAATGGTCTAAAAATTTTGCCTTTTTATATAATTCTGTTTTTGCTGGTATTATTTATGTAAATATGATGATGTTCTACAACAGCTCATTCAAAATATAAAGATAAATTTGGAATACGACAGCGTTCTTGTGTTTGGTTAAAACAAATTTCATTGGAACATCAAATTGCAATTCCAATTTAGTATTTCACCGTATTAGAATTTATATTTAATTTTAATAGTTCAATGAGCTAAAAACAATAAGATTTTTTTGAATGCATAATAATTTAAATAATTATAAATTAGTATATATTTTAATTAGGTTTCAAAGTTATTTTATTTCCTAAATAGCTATTTATTTCCTAAGTCTTTGTCGCATAAATCTTCAAAAATTAGAAAGAGCACCTAAATAAATTCTAAACTTTGTCATTATGAACACAAAAAATAAAATACTTATTCTCACTGATCTTTAAAATGTTGGCACAATTATTTTCAGATCTGATTTCTAATAATACTTATGTCAAAAAATTACCCCTAAATTTTCCCTTTTATTGTCAAGATTTTACTACACTGTAGAGCTCAAAATTAGAAGAAAATTCAGAAACAAATTCCAAGAATCAGAATATAGAATTCATGGTTCGTCCGAATTTTAAAAGAATGCTGCAGATATTTACTGGGCGTTTTGAACTTTTTTTAGAGTGTTTGGGGACGAATAAACGCTAGATTATTTAGAGAGTATTCGGAAAAAACAAATAGAGAGTATTTTGAGAATATTTGGGAAAGATTTTATACTAAGTTGAGAAGTATTTTTAAGTCAGAATCGGATTAGTGATTCAAATTAATAATGACTAACAATTTGTAACTATTGCAACACATTTGCACCAACGTTACTGTACATTTAACAACATCCAAGAACAATATATATATATAAAAAAAACTTTAAGTCAAGAAAGTATATATTAGACATAATAAATAACATCACGAATGTATGTATATAATTTTTACATACATAAATAAATCGGCTTCTAATGAGCACTTCTGTCATATAAATGTACAATAAATGAGTATTAAGAGTGATTATCAATTAAAATGAGCTATACAAAATTTTAAAAATGACTGAATTATGTAAAGGAACCATCAGACAACATCCAAATACTTATTTTTTTTCTTCATTTTTTTTAAAAGTTTAAATGAGCAAAAAACTTTGAGAAGTCGTTTTCCGTGTGTTTATAAGGAAAGTTATTAATGACGGAAACGGTGAAAAATATTAAGCATGCATGAGCAAAAAGTCGAAAATATCACCGCTTTTTTTCCCGCTTACTTCTATTTATTTTAGAGTGTACTTATTCACTATATATTTTAGCAAGTTGATCCAACTAGACCAGCAATCGTAAAATTCAATCATATAATATAACCATAACAATTGAAATGTAACTCAAAGAGTGCTAAGCACACATTATCACCTACAATACTCACGCTTTGAAATATTTACATTCATGAGAGGTTAATAGGTTATTCGGATTGCAAGTGAATTAAAATAGAAAGCTCTCAAATCACGTTAGCTCTGGCCAAGGGAAAAAATGTACTGGCCATGAGGTGTTGTGTTTACTCTGTTTTTCCCTCTAAAATAATATTTAATTCCCGTCATTTTGGCAAACATTTCTGGTAACCCATGCATTTTGAATCATGTTGTGTCTGAGTTCCAGACATCAATACTAGAGAGGCTAGAATATGATTGAGGTTACATAATCATGAGAGCACCAGATGTAAGTTATGAGTAATTCCAGCTATGTCTAATTAGCCGGCAATATCATTTTGTCCGTACAGCTAATATTTTGCAAATTGGCAGCTAAATTGAGTCGTTTACATTTGGCTCTTCTGTTCTTGAACCAGAATTGTATGTTTTTTGGTTCGAGTTTTGGGAATTTTTGTCTGTATTGCATGCTGTTGAGCTCTTGCGTGAAACGTACAATCTGGCTATGAGAGGGATGGGTATTAGCTGAAAACCATTGTTCTAGTCTCGGAACTTCAGAAACTGGATCAATGAAGGTTCGATTCCTTTTCCTTCGCTCCTCGAGACGTCCTAAGACGCGACCGGGATAGTTTCCAGAGCCCTGACGATCAGCATCTCCTTCTTGAGATACCAGACTCTCATTTCCAGATACACCTCCATTCTGCTGCATGGCTTCGCCATAATCTTCCCTGATTCCAGGTTCGTCGGTTGTCATGTTCATGTCTTCCATTACATCAACCTCCTCGTCCCCGCTATCACTAGATTCAATGGAATGTTCACTACTGGAGTCTCTCGGCTCCTCTTTGATCCTCAGTTCAACCTGAGGCTCACCATGGTCTAGATCACCCATAAGAGTATAATTATGACATCGACGAACGGAGAGGTCCAGAGTATGAGCATTATCTGAATCGTCAGAACTGTTAGCCTGGGACTCAGAATGACTTTCGCCACCACTAAACCTCTCCCCTTCGCCTTCAGTGGAGGGTCGACAACTGCTCTGTTCTGACACTAAAGAGCGGCTCTCGCCTCCACCATCGCCACAAGGGCTTCGAACCCCGTTGCTCTCAGAGCAACACTTCTGTTCGGCCCTTTTATGTGCTGCACGTGCATTCTTAAACCAGTAAACTACATTGTTCACATCTAAAGGTTTGCGACCCCTTCGAGATTCCAAAGAGTTCAGTTCTCTCACATACTGCTGAATCTGCAACCGGGATGGGTGCTGGTTCTCTGCAAACCAACGGTGTAATTTCGGTAGTTCGAGTTCTGGGTCAAAAGAAGTTCGAATGCGAGTTCGACCTTGTGACTGGGGTCCAGCGATTGCGACTCTGGAAACCAGGTCCTGAGGACCACTGTGTGGTGGACTTCCAGAAACTGTTATGGGTTCACCGGGTTGCACAATGGCCGGGTGATGAGGATGGTGATGATGAAGATGTTGTTGTTGCTGTTGCTGCTGTTGTTGCTGATGCTGTTGCTGCAACAGTGCAACTTGTCTACAATGCTGAAAAAATTGTTGGAGGTACCACTGATCGAATTTTTTTCTTGTTTCATCGGGTATATCACACTCGAGACGACCTTTGGTCAAAGCTTGGAGAACACTCTGCAAAAAATAAACAAAAATAATCATAAATAAGTAACAGAGGTGACAAAATTTAATATGTCCTGAAAAATTAGAATAAAAAGTATAAAAAACAATGGTTTTACGAAATAACACATTTTAATTCAAAATTCTATATGCTAAGTTATAAATGAACGAGTGATAAGGACAAAATTAAATTTTATAAAATAAAATTTTATTTAAATTGTGAGTAACTTCTTAGAAGTAAAATTTTCCAATTTCTTAGCGTTAATATTTTTACAGCAGAAAAAGAAATTATGTTTTTATTTTTGATCAATTCATTTTTAAACTCGTTTGTTTAGATTTTACCAAAGAGCAACTGAGATTGCACAATAAACATTATATATAAAATCAGTATTTTCTAAGTGACAATGAAAGGAATATTAAACAAATGGGGTGATGGATGTAAACTTTTTGGCAAATGAAAATTTAACTGATGGTGCGTGACTGGGGTATGTTTCTCAAAAAATGCATTCAAACATTTCGATATAAAGTTGATATAAAAGGTCTATAGTTTATGCTTAAATAAACAAAATCAGATTGACAGCTAATTACACAGATTAAACGTCAATACTTTAATTTCAAGCTATTCTTAGGATTTACATCATTAAAACTTTAAAAAGTAGAAAGATCCATGTACCATGATAGTTTCCATTCAAAAACTAATAAGAAATAAAAAAAAATATGCATTACATGTCTATTTGTCTCATGATTGTACATAAAGAAATTAATATATTTCTTTAAGACTCTAACACATATTTTAATGAGAATTGTCATGAGATATATTAAAACATGCTTTATTATTTAAAAAAAATCAACAATCTTTTTACATGTGTTCCGAATTCGAAACGAAAAAAAAATTCAATTTCTGTTTTGCCCTTCCAATGCCTAAAGATAACGAAATAATAAACAAAAGTTCTTCCTATGCATGGGAAAAACCGCTGATTGTCCAGTTCCACTTTGATGAAAAACACCAATCTTTTCCAATTTTGGTATTGTATTCAAGTGTAATATTCCAAAGTCAGAAAAACCCAGATTGCAATCATTTATTCAAGTGACATTTTAGCTACTGATACTTTACTTATTTATTCTTTTGTCCATATCATATTACATCGCGATAAAAACAGTCTTGAGAATCTAATGAAATAGTAATAGGAAAAGGTATATAGTTAATTTTTTTTTTAAACTCTCAACGTTTTTTTCCCCTTCTAGACAACGAAGTACAAAAAAGTTAAAGAAAAAGAAATATATATATATTTTGCCCACAAAATTTGAATTTATTTTATACGATAATTTTATTGTTTATCAGAGAAATGAATAGCTCCGTATACTAAGCTTTACAAAGCTATAAAGGATAACCGATATATGAATTTGATAAATGTCAAATTGAGTAATTAACTATTACTAGAAATAAAATTTTTAAGTCAGCAATAATAAAGGAGCAGTTTTTGACAATGAAAATAAGGCTAAAATCTAAAAATGACAAACTATTTCGACAAGTTTCTTTTGTTTATTATGCATAAGAAATTAATTATTTTTAATATTAATGACAAACAGCCAGTGAAATTTAAAGAATAAAAATCCTTAATGGATCTACTTTCCGAAAATAATTATTCCCAATAAAATACTAAGCAAGATTTGCATCCAAACAGATTTAAATCTATCAGTGTAACAATACTATATAAACGTCGGCTTTCTGGCACAGAGAAAGAGGTAGCGCGTCTTCCTCGTGTTCTGGGAGTCCCGGTTCGGGCATAGTTGTTCTTCTGTGTTCTATCTGTGAGATGCGTGAATGTTCCCCCCCGTAAAAAGGGGCTGTGCAAGCGTGTGGGTGGGTGTTTCATCCTCATATGAGCTAGAAGTCAGACTTCTGCTCTCGGGTGCTCAGGGGTCCATACCCTTAGAAGCTACTGCATCCCTCTTTCCGTGGTAAAAAGCGGACACATCATCATCATTAATACGAAATAAGCAATCTCAATTTACTTGGTGAATATTAACGTAAATTTTGCGCACAACAGATAAGCAAACTTCTAAATTTCGCACTCTAACATTATCATATAAGCAATCCACAGACGAAAACTCAGTTTAATTGTGTACCGTTAACATAAATTTTGAGCAAAATAAATAAACAACCTTCTACACTTCCCAATGTAAAAAACAGTCAAAATATAGAAGATATATCATATAGCGAAAGAAAATTTATAAACATAATAAAAGGAGAAACATTTAAGCAGAGCCTATAGATGAATTTTCAAAGAGCAATACTTGCTATTAAAATCATAGATTTGATAATAAAATATCGTTTTTTCTTAAAGGCGTTTATTTAAAATTAAATCTTTCTCAATCTAATTTGTAGATTCATAGAAACAAAACTCATTCTCATATAAAATTCTTGACTTGATACACGATTTCAAAATACGACTTTTCAAATCAAGAATGTATTAACTGTGATTTTGATTCTAAAACTGCATCTTCGGATAAAATGACTTAAGCAAACTTTAACATTTTAATTTCAAAATTTTCAAATTAACTATTGTTTAAATGTTTCTAAATGGAGATTAAATTACAATCAGTAAATTGGTCAGTTTTAAAGACGACAATTAATTGTTTTTGTACCGAGACATCAAATTTAAAAAACTAGTAACTCACTCAACTTGAAACTCATAAATAAGTGTTTGTGACATATTTACTACTACGTAATGATAAGAAAAGTGATAAGCTAACAATGTATATCATTTTACGAACGTTATACTAAACAATTGTACAAAAAGAATTGTGAATAACGTGATAACCAAATTTGGGACTTTTTGATAAAATGTTATCTATTCAAAAGATTAAGCAAATATACTTTTTCATGCTTCCGTAAAAATAAAAATGATATACATGTACATTTATTTCGCCTTTCTCCAAATGAAAGTATCAGAATACATATAATTCTTTAGGAAAAATTCAGGTTTATTTAAATTGCATTAATTCAGAAAAAATTATTTTGACCGGTTATTTAATACATCATTAGAGATAAAATTTTGAACCCAAATTTCAGTTACAGCGCTCAGATATAAGAATAAGTAAAATAAATAGATAATAATGATATATAAGGTTAAAAATTTAACTAGGAATTTGTGAATGCATATAAATAACCCATGAATATAAGTGAATCGTAAATAAAATTCTGCATTAGCTATTGCAGGTTCTGTAATTTTACTTCCGTATTTTTTTCCTACTATATAATCTATGGAGCGAAATACATTTAAATTGAATAGCTTAGTAATTTTAAAAACAAAACGAATATAAGTGACGTGTTTATATTGGTTTATACTTTCTCGTATACGAAGAATTGAAAAACTGCTGTAATCATCAAAAAATTCGAAATTTTGACGAATCTCTACAATTTAGATCTCCCTGAATAGGATACATATTTTTCGCATTATATCTGTCAGCCCACCTATTTATAAATATGATAACTCAAAAATGCTTTGAGCTATCTTTGATACATTCATTTTTGACCGAATTAGTATATTTTTTAAATCAAATTTTGACCGAAATCCATTCAGAGGAAGTTTGTCTTTCAGAATCTTCGAGTACAAGTGAACTTGAGAGCTACAAAATGTACAGAGCCAGACAGACAAAATATGTGCACAGGTTAGCATCCAAAATGTAAATTATCCAATTTTTAATAAAATGCAAATGATCCAATTTTGAATAAAATCTGTCAAAAGGTTGACCGTCTGCCTGTCTGTACTTTCCCACGAATAAAATCGCAACCACTTAAATGCATGGAATTCATACGTAATCCAGTGAAAAGCGCTATGTCAGATTTTGATCTCCATCGGTCGAAATAAAGGTGTTCAAATATATTTCTGCGCGAAAGATTCAGTAAAAATGCTAATTTCACATTAAAAAATTTATATTTAGTAACTATTGTTCGCCACGGCAGAATAAAATATTTGAAAGTCAAATGTTCTATACGGAAGAGACATATAGTACTTTAATTAGAGAGTATCTTAAATTTTTTGGAGGTCATTCCCACGGATTGCATATATTATGCATTCTTAGGGAAAGAACAATTAGAGAGTGTCCATTTAGGCAAGATTTGTATTATATATATATATACTATAGAAGACGATCTATTACAAAATTTTACGAAATATTATATCAGATATAAAAATTATTTTTTCATATTTGCGTATTCTAAACTTAAATTTGAATTTCTTTATTACTTGTTTTTTCCTAATCATATACTTATATTAATAATGTAAATACAATCTTAATGTGTCTTTTTTAAAAAAACTTTTTTCGTAGTATTTTTTATTGTTTCACTAACAATAATAATTTATCAAAATATTTTACTTATGCAACTCCCGAACAATATGCTATTTAGCTATAGGTTTTGACAGCACTGCAGGAGTGATCAAGTGATTTCTATTTCAAAATTCAAACAAACGCGATCCTCCTTTAAACTGTTAATATTTAAATATGAATCTCTGTAGCACTCCTAAATAATATCGAAGCAATGAAAGATGACGAATTCCACGGCTAAATAAATCAACAGGTGTTCAAGAAGGAGTATATTGTTTCAAAACGCTAAGCAGATTTACACACTACACGTGGACCACCCGACTGTTGATGTTGAAAACAGCTGTCCTGCATCAATGACAAATTTATGAGGCCCAGTTTTGGAAAAATGAAAGGAAGTAATACTTCCATTAAATATACGAAATGCTACCGTGACAATCAGGCGCGAATCACCTGTCTTTCGTAACTATCGGTTACATAGTTGAAAATATAATGTTCCATTAACCTTCGCATCTATAAGTACAAAAATAAACATTTCAAGTGTAATTGAAATTTACTGCTTTAAAATTCAGTCAAAAATAACCCATTATGTATTTATATTTTGCCCTGTGTGAGTATTAATTTGTCTTATTTAAATCTCTATAAGTTGTTTTGTAAAACTCTAAGCAGCATTAATGTATTGATTATTCACATGCGTACAATTACAAACATATTATTCATCATGAAATTAGCTCTGCATTTTTTTTTTCTTTTTGTAATTTTTTGGATGATTTCCTTTGCTCGTTGAATTTTTTTTCACAATATTTTTAATCAACAAAAGAGGCCCCTTTCAGGACCCCCCCCCCCAAAAAAAAATTCAATTCATGTAGTTGTCGGTGAAGATATGAAAAGTAAACCAATTTAGGATTTTCATTAATTGATGTAACTGACTTTTTTTTAATAATTGTGCTAAGATATCTCACAATTTATCCTTTTTAAATCGTTGAATCTAAATAATTTGTTTCCACGGCTGTCTTTAAAATAATCTCAAAACTTTCATCCCCGATATTTCGCACTTTCATGATTTTCATAGTTATTTTGTTCGTTTTCAAAACACTAACAAAAAATAAGTTTTTCTAGGTCAGTAAACGTAATTCAGTTTTGATTTGAATTAAGGCATTATAAGAAATGAATTAACCCGAAACATAATTTTTATGTAAAAATAACTTTGCTACAACGCAGCGTCTTCATTACAGCGAGCGAAACGAGCAAAATTGGCGTAGCAATTCTCCGGGAGTAGGCGAGCAAGAAGCAATGGCCCCAAAGTAATATATATTACACTTGGCATTTTGTGAAAAAGTCTTAAAAATTAGTAACTTCCAAATTTCGATTTTTTTTTCGAAAACCCTATTCGTCACAATAAGCTACATAATAGTGATAAATCATACTTCTAGTATTATGTTACATTTGTATTAAATAACAAGAAATATAGTGTACCTTTTTCCATTCTTAAAATTATAATTATGTGACAAACTAGAAGACTTTAATTGGGAGAAAAATCCAAAAATGAAACAGTGATCGAATTTATCTAGTTGCAATGATCAATGCTACTAAGTATTAAGTAATTATACATTTGTCGATGATAATAACTAAATAATAATATCATTAATGAGATCATGATTATTCATTAATGAGGTCGTAACTAGACACTGGTTTCTTACCGAGTCAGTGCGAATGGATGAAATTGTGTTATAAGAAACTAATTTTACTTGAAGATACAGATGGCAAAAAAAAACTTTCTTCCCTTAATTTACCAAGAACATGAACTTAAATTTACGACTGTTTACTCACAAAAAGTAATATTTTTATGACTTTGACTTTGAAGCTCTTTTTATTTATAAGCACTAGCACATGATTTTTTTTATGATTCTACTTACATATAAAAGTAAATTAATTAGGTAAAATTTCAACTATATGGCAATTAAGGCGTTAAAACAGAGCTAATATCAACAATTAAGGCTTTATATCTGACATACCCAATATTATAGGTTATTATATTGAATATTATTGATTTTTTGAAGGATCATTTAGTCTTACATAATAATAATATTAGAAAAAAAATTAATAAAAATTTGAAGGATTAGAATTTCGTCACAGTCTTTTTTTTAACTTTTCCTTTTACGTCATTTTTTTCTCCTATGTAAATGAAATACGAAAAAAAAAAAAAAACTCATTTAATTTTCTGTACACGTTAATCTAGACTTAATCTGAAACGCGGTTAACAACCACTGATGCATTCCATTAATACTATTCTTAGCAATGCATCGTTACAAATTCCATCAAAAACGAAATCTATCTCTACAGAGAGAAAGAATATGTTTTTTAAATGGAAAAAAAAGAAAAAAAAAAAAGAGCGAAGAGAATAAAGGAGAGACGTCGGGAGAAATTATTAACTCGGATCGCATCCTTCACCATCTTTGTGGCGCGCCGCTGCGAGACAAAGAAAAGCGCCTAAAGAGGTTAGGATTCTCAGGGAATCGGTCAACCCGTTTGCTCGGATGAGACGCGTAACCACATTATGAGACATTAACATGGCGTGGATCCCTTTTGCAGAGAGAGAAAAGTCTTTTAATCACATTTTCGGTGGGGTGTATTTGCCCGGAATTAGGCATTCTTGGTGGATTCCCCAGCGTCGTGGCGAGCAGCGTCTGCTAGTTAACCGCATTTAGCAAACAAACAGGTTTCTCATCAATATGCCGGGCGCAGGCAGGCAGTTGTTTTTAGCCGTCATATATATTAATTACGATATTTGATCGTAATCCCCGCGAAACAGCGGCTCACTGCTTAATCCAGTGAACGGTCGGGGAAAGGTGGCGAACACGATTACTTGTTGCGCGCAGGCACATCTCGTTAGAAGTCGGGCGGTGGGCTGAAAATGGATAAACGCTGGGGGAGGGGAAGGCCCGACTGAAGGCATTTTTGCCGACGTCCTTTTCCACGCACATCCTATTATCCCGTCCCAGCTGGGACGTGGGGAGGCGAGCAGATCTCGGGCTGGGATTACGGGGCGAACTGCTTTAAATTTGAAAGCGTGTTTGGCGGAGAGAGCAAAAGATGAAACGAGCCGACCGCCTTGCCAAGGATGAAAGAGACGCACAGAACTAATCCTCGGTAATGAAGATTACATTAGAGCGGTAAGTGAGAGTCACTGCGAGGCGGACAAAAAGATGCTGGGGCCCGTGTTTATGGAATTAATTCCAGCTGTCTGCGCCCAGGCCCAGTAATGATATTAGAAGGCGTGCGGCTCATGTAATTAATGCCGCAACCGAACGTCCTCAAAGAACGGGTTCCGCCCCCTTTTTCCCCGGGCTCCGCACGCCTTTGCCGCCGCCACATTCCGCAGCTTAAAAACATTTTGCCTTTGCCTCAACGTCCCGGCGACGTTTCCAATGCAAAAAGGAACGTCTTGGGCCACCCTCCCACTCGGAAAGACAAATCTCCGGTCGGCCAACAAACTGATTCCGCTGGGATCAAAGCATTCCGTCTTCAGCGGTGGGAGGGAGACGACGACTTGTTGCAGTGACGCTTTGCCAACGAAAAAACACACCACAATAATACCTCTCTTCTTCTTTAAGCTGCGGAAATGAAGCGAAACCGACACATTATAGACGCGAATATTTGTTTTCCTGGAAATAATTACCCGTATTGTTTTGCTTCTTACTTCTCGGTGGGAATATTTGCAGCGCTTCGAATCATTGGCAATCTGAGGCAGAACACAAACATTTTGAAAAGCGTCGCTCCATCAAAAGGGGGGTGGAATTAACATTTGCAAAATGAAAGAGAAAAAGGCGTAGCAGCATTGTTGTTTACAACGACAAACTGCACTAGAACAAAAAGGCAAAAAAACCTCGCTTCTTGCAAGTGTGGAAACGGAGAGTAATAGCACAAATTAATAGCGACGTGCGGCAGTCTGCTTTTCTTTGCGACAATAGCATTTGATGCTACTAAGTACTCTAATAAGTTTAATTTGTAGTTAAATGAGTGAGGCTGTGATGTTGCCGTCGGAAAACATATCGAGCAATTTTTCTAACCATTCCTTCGTGATTTGAAGAAAATTAACTCAATCACTTAAATTTTTAATTGAGAATTCAAAAATAATATTCCTTACAAGCAAAAATTATTTCTATTGCTCCCAAAAGGAATTTGAAAACAAATTTATTCAATTAAGACTTTTCCATCAAGACATACATTCAGAATAACAATTCACAATTATTGAAAAATGTTTTAAAATTTTACTTTCTTATTTATAGTCGGTAAAGCCTGTTACGCCTGAAGTTACAAGTGTGTTTTGTACATAAAAGTTTCTAGTATGATTTCAGGAAAGCAAAATTAACGAAATAAATAACTATAAAACTGTTAAATAAAAGCCATTTCATAAATTGAATGAATTTTACAAAGAAAATTTATTGCCTCCACTTTATTATTTTTTCGCATACAAATATAAGTAGCAAAACTGCTAAGTTTTTTTGTTCTGAAATTTTAAATGTTGATAATAACACAATGTCCCTATCTTCGAAAACAATATTTTCAGACATAAAACTAGAAAATTTGTTGCTTCTTTTTCAAATATAATACAGAAAGTAAAGGAATTATAATTAAATTCACAGGCAAATTGAAACATTTCAATTTGCCATCAATCTATAATAACTACATGCTAATTTCAATTATTTATTACACTTTGTTTTTTTTCTTTTGTTTCTTGTTCGCTTTCAAGAAAATTCATCACATGACTAGTAACACAAAGTATCACATCAAATGAGCTCTACAAAGTATTGTATTGAAAGAGCAGAATGGAAATCTCCCCAAAAATAGTATTCAAAATAAATGAAGTTACATGGGTAATGTAACCGCATTTTCTATTCAATTTTTTTCTATACTAAAATGACTTCTTAAACATAAAAGGATACACTTTCCCCAAACAAAGTTCGCCTATAAACGATGTAGAATGAATTTAACATATTAACTTATAATTTGAATGATATCACCAACGAAGAGAGAAATCGCAAAGTAAGATTTTTTTACCCCTTCAACTAAAAAAAAATAAAACAAGTATGGTATACTCTTAAATGCATTGTAACATAAAATGATAAATACCATCAATCTGTTATTGTTAAAGTGGTAACTTATTAATCTTTATCCAAAACCATTGTATTAGTTTACAGAAAAGATGAACGGAATTAAATAAAATGCCGAATAAGCTAAAATATGCCAATTTATCTTACATGTTAGAGTGCTTACATCTAATTTTGATAAACTATGCTCTGATAAGCGACAAATCGAAGTAATTTCGCCATGTTTTAAACAATTCAGTTATCTTGTGAATTTTTTTTCAAAAAACTGTTTTTATGTTAAGATTCTTCTTCATTAGCATGCATTTTCGAAACCAGATAAGTAAAATCATAAATTACCTGAAATAAGAAAGTTCATATAATCAATAAATATTTTCACCTTTGAAAAAATATATTCATTCACTTAAATTTAACATTGATTCAATTTGTGACAAGTTGAACTTTCAGTCCACCAAACGGGGAAAAAAAGTTAATAAACAAAACATATATGAGAATTCTACTATTTTCTGTCAGAATCAATGCCATTTTTTAGAAGTGCAAATAATAATGATTTGTGGTGTAAAAGCAAAAACACAAATGTATGTTAGGATGTAAAAAAACACAAATGGATAAGCACATGACCGTACACTATTAATATGTATTATTTTAAATATGACTGAGTTAGTTTAACCAAAATACTATTTTCAAGTTTTAAGTAGTGATTTCAAAAGCTAAACTAAATATATTTGTTTAATCTCAAATTGTAATTAATATATACAGAAAGATAATTTGTTTTAAGACACAACCATTAAGAATAATGAAGTTGTAATAATTGATTAATAAGAAAATAAGGGGATTGCAATTTGGTAAAGCGTTTTAAAAAAAGTGGAAGAATTTTTTTTTAAATCATTTTCTAATAACAGAAAAATTTGCTTCGTTATGCTATAATTCAATCAAAAACTTTAAAAACTACTTAATTTTTAAGACATGATGTATGAATGAGATTCTAATTTATAAATATTAATTCCAAAAACTTATCACTTGACAGCAAACTCCTTTGACAATAATTATGTTTAATGCGATTTTTTAAAATAATTGTACTTGGATAATTTTATAAAATCAGTGAGAGCGGTCTCCCCCAAACTTTCTTGAGTGCTTTCTATTAAAGGTGCTACCTCCCACTCACTGCAAACAATTGCAATCTTGGGTAAGATGGAGAAATCCTTGCATGGCAGTATCGTAAAGTAGTTACGAAATATTAACCTTTGGCGTAAATTTAGTATTTTATTGAAAGTATCCTATGTTCCTTGGCGAGTACTTTAGCAATTAATCTCTGTCATGTGATTTATAGAATTCGAAAACCAAATTTGCATTTTACAAGCATTTTTACTAAAAGATAAAAATCTAAATTTGACACATAATTGCAATTGTAGTCACAAAATCCCATGCTAAATGTGTTTTATTAAAGTCATAGCGTTGACATGTTTTTGAAATTACAGACCGACAAACGATGAACCTGAGTTGGATTAGGTTCAAGCTTTTGGTGTCTACACAATAAACATTAAATCTGCGTATCTAATTCTGTCTATCTATATCATTTTGTAGTAATCTTATTAAATTGTATTCAAATAGCCAAGCAGACAAACTTCCTCAGAATGAATTTAGTTCGAAATTTGATAGAAATGCACAAATTTGGTGTAAAGCCCATTTACCAAATTTCATCCATCTAGTTCAAACCGTGTTTTGGTTCTGTAACAGACAAATGAACAGACATAATGTCAAAAATGAATTTTTCGAAGTCAAGGTCTAACACATGGACATAGGTCACCATTTTTTGAGGATTACAATATCTTTTTATAATGCATAAACAAGAATAAAAATGAAAACAGACAGCAATCTATTTAAATCTGTATTTTTTTAAAAAGAAAACAGACAAAAAAAACTGATAAAGTCGCGGCAATTCAGTTTAATCATATTAATTTTAAATTTTATAAATTCAACATCTGCTAACATTAACGTAACTTTAGCTATAGTTGTCTGCACACAAAAAATAAATAACGTGCCTATAAATCTATTTAAAATATACGTAAAAAAAGAATGAATAAAATCTGTAGAAATCGAGGAATGTTAGTTTAATAATTCGATTAATCTTGATTTTATTAATGCAAACAAATGATAAATATCTTATTTAATCTGTTAATTGGGAGCATAAGCGTCCCCCCCAGAAATATTTACACATAAAGAAGCTCTCTTTTCAACAAAAACAAATATACTAGCACGGCTTTTTCCTGAGTTACGAATTATCATTCGACAAGTCAGGAAAAATTATAAAAGAACATAAATAATTTCTTTAATATACATTCCTCAAACAGTTAATTAAATTTTATTTGTCCTTTAGATTTATAGAGTCGAATTTTGAATAACAGTGAAGAGATTAGAATAAGTCGTTTCATTGTAACAGAATGTAATGGTAAATAAAATTGTACCACACGCCAGCGATGCGAATTGATGACTGTCTTCGATTATATTTACTTAACTTGCATTTGGGTTGAATATTGGTCTAATTTCCAATAATAACAGGCAAGGTAAGTTTTAAAAAATTAAGATATAGGGGAGGGAGAGGGTGACGAACTCCTGCATTCGGTGGTTTTGAATTTCATTGTCAGAAAAGCGTTCTCACTTGGTAGGGGAGGGGAGGGCAATATCTCGCAAACAATAGTTCGGCAGGTACTGTATTTATTTGTCGACTGGCATAGCAAGAGTAAGAAACGCTTGATAATACAATAAGATCTCCCCCTCTCCCCACACTAACAGTGCCTTAAAAAGTATAAACTATGTTTGGTGCAGAGTATCATTTTTTTAGATCGTCTTTTGCATAAAACAACGTCGTCTTTGGCATAAAAACTGGCATTAATGCAATAGCAAAGTCTTGATGACACAGAGACATCTATACACCCCACGACTAATAAGATACCAAGTGCACAAAGAAAGCCACGATATCAGTTTATCCAATTGGTGTTCTATCCATACTAAAATAAATGTCAAAAAATTAATAAAATAAAAAAGCTTTCAATTTAAATACAGAATCGTCTAAATGCTGAAATTTTTTCCCATATATGATGCCTTAAAAACTGAAAACAATTTATTACGCTAAAGAAAATAGACAAAAATTGAGTTAAAGCTATACATTTCAAGCTGTTTTCAAACTAAGTCATTATTCGCATTTGTTTATTATCATGCATCAAATTAAGAGGAATTAATTAAAAGAAAATTTTCATGCCGTGTTTTCTTTCTTCCTGGACATTATATTCTTGATTAAGATGGATAAACTTTCGAATTTCTTAATTATTACGATTATTAAATCATATTCGAAGATTTAATTCTTCTATCAATAATATTTTTTCTTCGTATTTTAACTCCGATATGTTTCATATTTGTAATGTGACGAAACTAAAAAAAAAGCAGGCCGTTGCAAAAATAGGATTAGTTAAATCTTCTTTGATAAGAGCAGACATTTGAAATATTCATTTTGAGCCACTTATTATTTCTCATCATTGAAATCTTATCAATTAATCACTTCTCTGTGTTTTTTCACAATTCATTTTAATTTCTCATTCATTTTCAATTACTTTGAAGCCATTCTCTAACCCTTGCGAAGTTTCAAGTCTGCATGCAACAAAACACAAAGCCTGTCTGTGATGGACTAGTTAAAAGATAAATATGATTGTATCTACTTTTGCAGATACTACATAAATAATCAGATATTTACTTTGCTTCACACAGCATTTCTGATTAGTCCAACTATATCCTTCCGGAACTTATTTTGCTGGTGATTATGATTCTTACGCCATTTTAACTTTCCGGGATTCTCCAAGTTCGCATAGTGGGGCAAAGTGCATAGTCCATCAACAGCACTTGAACAATTCAAATTGATCTTGCCTAAAAGAAGGCCTCGCAGAGTCGTTGGTACTTTCATTGACTTGATGTTGTTAAAAAACTTTTTGAGCGCCTAAACAAACAAACAAAAAATGGCAACGGTGTGCCATGGGGGACAAACGCTTCCCCTCCACGAAATAACTAGAAGCTTAGGGGACAAAAAAGTAGAAGGGGTGGCGTGCAGAGACAGTAAATAAGCTTTGGCCGAGTTGAGTTCTTCGAAGCGGAACGAGTATGAAAATATTTTAAGGAAGAAAGTCTGCATCGAGACATTTTCTTCTAAATCTGTAACGGGAAAAAGACAAGGAGCTTCGCATCACCAGGACGAGTGCAGAGTTGCGTTACAAACAATTACTAGGCGAGAACATTACAGGAGAAGCAGCGAAAGAAGAAAAGTTTCTCGCCAGCGAACAATTCTCGACTTCCTTCGCGACAACGGCTTTATGCGTTATGACAGTAATTTATGAGAAAGAACTTAAGTACACAATTTTTTTCCCTCCTCTCCCCAAAAGGGGGGCTGGCAAGAAAAACGATGAAAAAGTCAGTAAGACGCGCCTTTGAAAGGCTTAGTCAGCTGTGGAGCAACTTGCTGACAAATCACAGCAAGCAAGCACTCCTTCACAACAGTCTAATTCTTTGTGATTAGTGCACAGTTGCCAATAGGTGCACTGTACCCACTCATGCATACAGAAGTCCTTGGCAAAGAAGTCTTCTTTTTCTCTCAAACTCCGGGAAAAGTGCGTGGGGGGAAGAGACTTAATCCTCGCTCATGATGCAGTGGCGCCAACTCAGTAATCCCAACATCAACAATCAGATCCCGAACCGTGGCTTATCGGCGGGACGGGAACCCGTGGAACACGCGCCAGATTTCACAGGGCCTGAGCACTGAGCTCATTTTTCACAACACTGGGCACACTCGGGGGAGAAAAAGAGTAAAAAAAGGGGAGAAAAACTGAAAGAAAGGCGGGTCCAGACTCTCGAAGGAGGAATTTCAATAGATTAGAGAAAAAGTTTCTCTGGAGTGGGATTTGGAGGGGGGAGGGGCAACAATGTGCACGCATGCATGCACAACACAAACGAACGCGGAAAAGGAAATCATTAAGAAGATGGCCGTTACCTGGGCGTCTTAAGAAAGAAATGACAGACCAGGTGAACGGAACAAAACTTTGCAACTATCTGCGATCCCATTCCATTCCAAACAAGGGAAAAAGTCTTTAAACCGTATTAAAAACGGAGCAGTCCTCTCCCCCTCGGACGCGGGGCTTAATATCACGGCAGACGCTCACGTTTCAGCGCCTAAATTAGAATGTTATCAATATCCAGAAGACTAAAATATACACAAAAGTATTTCTTCGTTAAATAGCAAACTTTAAAAAAAGCCCCGCTGCATCTGTGTCTAGACTATTTTCTTCTGCGATACATTTTTTTATCTTGATTTTTTAAACAAAAAATATATTAATCTTTTGAGACTGCCAAACTCCACAGTAGTATTTTCTACACACTGTGAACAGTATCATTCAATTGAAAACTGTAATATAAATTAAACAAAGTCGATTCTTTATTTTGCTTCTGAATAAAAGCTCATAGTAGGTACAATAACCTTCTACTCGAGACCTCGTTTTCGAATGTCGCGTAAATGATATCGCTCAACAATTCTGGAAAAATAAAGTTGTTAAGTGTTTCCCAAAGGCATATCATATCGGCTAGACGACAGTATATTTTGTAATACTCATCTTCTAAATTATAGCACACAATCTGAATTGAAGAGGGGGGGGGGTCTCAACCAAAGTTGTTATCTTTGTCGAGATAAATGTTTGTTGAGCTTAAAGTTACGCTTAATGCCTTTTGTTGACACAATAAAATTGGAAGAACATATGATTCTTTAATGCGAAGGTTCAAAGAAAAAAAATGGATTCATTAAATTCTAAAAAGATACCTTTTATAACTGCCCTATCGTAAATATAGGAATTCATGTCACTTTAATTTTATTAATTTTTTTCCTTTTTTTATGTAACATTTATAATTAATGGCAAATAAATAGCTGAAATAAATAATTGAAACAAATTGTAATTTCTTTTTGTTTAGAGGAAAATATCGATTCCAAACTTGGTGATTCCTAATATTTTTTTAAAGTCTGAATGAAGCGACAGAAATACATATCTTTTCTTGTTTAAATGAAGAAGTAAATTAACTTTTTTTAAAACCTAATACAAGATAAAGACATTTTTTTTCAAGAGTTAATACAGTTTACTTTTGAACTGGTCATCTTAAATTGTGTACAGTGGAATATTCATTCTATTGAAAGTTTTTTTTAAAGCGTACAGCAGAAATTTCTAGAAGTAAAATTTTAAAAAAGAAATTACAAGCATAATAATAAACAGTTAACTTAATTGAAATAAGACAACACATATAAAATTTTTTAATAAAAAATAAAAAATTAAAAAAGACGATACCAGAACAGAAATATCAAACACAGACACCTACCTGCAATATTTCAAGAGAAAGACCAAACGACATCAAATTGGTTCCTTGAGAATGCGGGGGAAGAGAAAAGAGATGTTCGAAACCGAAAGCGGAACCTTCCCATCTCTTTCTCTCCCCCATGAGCTCACCCCCTTCAGAGCACCATTACCTCGGAGTAGCAGGTAAATAGCTTTAGACAGATAGCTCTACGTTATAATCCGTGGTAATGAATATCTAAAGGAGGGGTGCTCCGAGACTAAGTGCTTCCCGAAAGCTGATCAGAGGACAGTTAGTATCGGTCTACGAAACTGTTATTAGCTTTTAGAAAAAGGACACCGGTACATTAAAATCTGCCCACTGCATTCAGCGAATGTTGAGATCTGAAGGAAAATGCTAAGATGATAAAGCCAGCATGAATTAATTGAATGAATATATACAAGACAATCGCCGACAGAATTATTGTTACGTAAAAGTAACTCATCATTTAATTGACTTCAGATCTCCACGTTCCCAAAGAAAACAACGGAAGTCACCAATTGGTTCGTTTGTTTCTCTTTCATCATTCGAAACCAGGGAGATATGCCCAAGAGTAAATATTACCACTCACCTTTACAGCACAAATAACAATAATAACAATTAAAAAAGAGGCACTTATTTTTTAAACAAGGAAAATGAACACTCACACCCACCTGGTCGATCGGGCAACCGGAACTGACCAAGAGGTTCTGGGATTGAGCCAAAAGGACTTGTAATAGTTTTTCCTTTACGTCATTAGCACTGTGAAGCTTCGGACGACTGCATGAATAAAATCAAAATCCAAATGTCATTGATCAAGCAAACAGATAAACTTAAAATTTCAAATAGCTCCCATGAGAGCAAGGGAATGGATCATTGAGCTGTTCCGTTGTTTTTCAGCTTTTCAGCGCGTTAATCTGGAATTTTAAATTTAAAAACTCGACATATATAATTATTAATCATAACGCATATTCATAAGATTTTCTATGATTTAAGTATTACTTTTAATAGCAAAATAAGCTACTTCAGTATTCTACACACAATGAGATCATGTTTAAAAACCGAATTAGATATTCTTTTTTACAAGGATTTATCGACACCGTCTAACTATTAAAATTGCTATTATAAAAATAATTGGTGAAAATTATAAGCTGAAGCTCAACCATCCATTTCCTAATGGTAGTTATATACATAAGGCAAACTACAAAATGTGACTTAAAAATGCTATATAAATCTAATTATATGAATATGTTATTTTTTTGCACGTAAATTTTATTTATTATTTAAAATTTAAAGTAGTTTCAACTCTTTTAAATATCATGCTCCATTGAAACAAGCATAGTAATTAAATAAGAATTTTCGGTAAATAATTACCCAACAATACTCGTAGGAATATGCATTAAAAAAAGCCCAAACAATATCTTTCAGAATTTCAACTAATTTACACATTTAAAACAATTTAGAAATAATTTTGCCATTTTTCGTTAATCACTAACTTATATATAAAAAAAGGAAAACGTTGTGACTGTACAGAATTAAAATTTCGTTGAATGTTTTACAAATTCATATAATTAATTTATTAAAGAAGCACACAGCCACAAATTTAGTTAAAACAAGGCATTTAAATGGAACTTTAATTTAAAAATAACTAATAACAAAAGAAAAACAAAATTATAACTCAAAAATGAAAATTCTGTGTGAACTAACAAGATAAAATACAAAATTTTAACTCCATTTTTTCCTTCCTTTTTTTCTTCTGCGCCCCATTATGTATATAACTACCTTTGTGGGAAAATTTATTTTCAAATAAAATTGAACCGCGTTACCTGAAATCAGCAAAAGGAATTTTCAGCATTTCAGGGCCATTTATGAAGGCAGATAGAAAATTTACTTACTCATTATCCGGGTACTTCGCCCACTATCTTAAATATATTAAAAAATGGGGCGTTCAGTTTATGATTTTTTTAAAAAACTTGTATTAAATAATGCAAGCAGAATTCCTTCAATTCAGTAACAATTATCACATTAGTTCACACAGAAAGTTACAAGATTACTAAACAAATAAATAAATCTGGCGTTTTATTTATAAAACCGAAAGATGAAAAACATATATCGTCACTGAAAGAATAAAAAGCCGTATATCATAAATTACATTTGGTTGTAATCCATTAGCCGGTACCCCTTTTGTTGTCAACGGGCGCATTTAGTTACCATTGCCAAAACATAAAATGGCTGCAAAGGTGTATAAAATATGAGCCCATTCAACCTACAAATGCCCGATAATAATAACTAAATAGAAGTATGAATTCGCTGACAAAAGCAACAATATTCTTTTAAAATATAATCTATTCATTTTTGGCCAGGATCATTTCATCTCATAATCTACCTTAGCAGCCCCCTTACTTTTGGTTGGCAGCACTGGCATTTTTTCATCTTTTGGATACATATAGAAGTACCGATAAGGGGGTTTCATGTAAATGAAATTTTTGATATACGGTTTTCTTGCACTCTCAGTGATTAAATTTCACACCACTAAAAATGAAAAGAGAGACGTTTAGTAAAAAACTGAGCGCCCCTACATGACATTTAAATAATACACATATAAATAAAAACAATTAATACTCTACTTTGTACCACTAAGTTCAGCTTTAGTATATTATGAATTAATATAAAAAATGCCTCCATAAAAGCCGCTTTGTCTTTACACATTAAATTCAATGCTTAAAGTCAATAAAAAACGTTACAATTTTGCAATTTCAGTATAACATTTTCATAAATGGCATTTAAGATTTCAAGTACTCCTGGACAGATTTATCTCAAAAATCTTCAAAACGGTTTTAAGTTTAACTCAACATTTGATATATTTCACAAATTGGTTTAACTTGGTTATATTAAACTTCTTTGGCCATTTACAAGATAATTCATAGTTATCTTGTCCAGGTTGTCGATTACGAGTTATCTCGGAGAAATTTTACTGCACTATAATACGATTGAATCAAACTGCCCCTTGAAAATTGAGGGTTCCAATTAACCAAGGCTCAATAGGAAGCTGTTCGCGAGCTATTTTGAAACAGACTTGGAAATTCTAATCGTGGTCAGATAATGAGTGTGACACCTCTCCAAACACCAAAGCCACAAAATCGGGAGGACGTTTCATCCTCAAGGTCAGATTTAATGTGAATCATGCCACATCATTAGAGGAATCGGATTTCGATTCAGGTGCCCTCGAATACTGATGTCAAATTATTAGCAGGCTACCGCAGTCTCCGAACTAGAATTGAAGCAGTTTGGAAAAGCTAACAGAAAACATATTTTCTCTAAGTCACTATGCGACTGAGAATAATTTTTAACAGTATATCAAAATTGTAGGTAACAACACTGAATTCATGAAGTCATGACGGGAATTTTCAATAAGATAAAATAAAATTTTTTTTAAAGTTATTTCCTACTTTTTTTTTATTAAAAATAAAATAAAAATAAAAATAAATAAAGAAGTTCTTTAAAATAAAATTGGCTGTAAAAATCACAAGCAAATAAGGGAAAATAATTTTTAAATGATATTTTCTGACACTCATCACAAATCTGATAAAATTTTGAGATGTATTTTAAAGCGATCTCCCTCCCTTTAAACATGCCCCCCCCCTTAAAAACACATGTTTTGTCAATCAAAATAATACTCTATTTTAGGTAAAAATTCAGATTGCCTTATATAACTTTTTAAACACCAATCATAATGATAATAATTCTTTATGAAATCTATCTTCAATTACAAAAAAATTTCTAACATTAGTTTATTTCAAATAAAACACCATCTAAATAATTCCGAAATTTTATAAATTTGAAGTCAATTTGATCTGGAATACTTTACATCCAGAAATCACACTTAAAATAATATTTATACAAAATTTATAATATGTTTACATGCCTTTTTAAACAACATTTTAGATCTTCACTCTAAAAACCATAAAAATATTAGAACTTGTTTTAAGAATAAATCTTTTTTTAAAATAAATTATAACCAATTTTAAGCAGAATAAAGTAAATTGAAATTAAAATAATTCAATCTAAAATGCTGATGCGTATTTGCTTTCAACTTTTTCAACGCACACCGAAATGAAATAAAAACTGTTTTAAAAATAATGATAAACTTTTTTCACAAAATCTATAAGAAACTGAAAAAAAAAAGCCTTTTTCACTGCTTGTGGCTAAAAAGAAAACAAGACGATTTGTTATTTGTTTGTTTTCTGCGACTTATATTCTATCGTAGTAATTACAATAGCAAACAAAGTCTTTCGAAGCTTCATAAAATTATTGAAAGGTAAATATGAAAGAAAATATCCTCCATTATGACTTTAATATATTGGCTGAAAAATGTAACATTTCTGAAGAGATAATAATAATATTTAGAATAAAATACTTTTCCTTTTTTACAATGTGGATGAATAAAAAATAACGAATAAGGGCAGTTTATATATATATCTGTGGAATTAGATTTTTTTTCGTATTCTTATATATAAAATATGGATTTTAATTATTGAAAAAATATATTAGAAAAGTAAACCATTTTGAAAACTCATGATACCTGATTTAAAACATTGTTCTAGCATGTTTGATCAAAATCATCATTGTAAACTTAATAGTCGTTATTAAAAATGCTAAATAAATAACTGGAAATAAAGGATATATTCGCTAGAAAACAATGTGAAGTCAGAAGGAGAAGATAATTTATAACTGTACACTTAAAAATCGCATAAACCACTGTCTACATTTTAAATGAAAGAAACATTTTGTAAACCGTTAGAATTATAAGTTGACGATTTTGCTAAAGATGGGAGATACGATAAAAGAAAAAAAAATCAATACGATACAAAGAGAAGGAGATTATTTGGTTAACAGTAAAAATAAATGAAAGGAAAAATTATATAAAAATTAATATTTACGTGATGATTTCATTTTCATGCTGCTTGTTTAAGTAAACGCACTCCTACTTTATTTTAAAGAAAACCTTTAATTTTTCAATAGACTTTCTAATATATAATTATTCTAATTTTCACTTTTTGACTCGAAACTTCTTCATCGATTAGCACTGATCCCAAAAAGTTGCTGAACTGTCTTAACTCCGGGTCATTTCCTATTTCTAAAACATAAAACCTATGACTGCATTTCTACTTTCTTTCTGGTCTACACACTTTCTTCACGAGCTACGTCGCTTTGAGTAATAAATTTTAATTATGAGCATGGTTTGTACTTAAAATACTTTCTGAAGGTTTTTCAAGCTTTTTTGCAACGATGATGAGAATAGCCGAAATTTCAAATAAAAGATAATTGGATTCAAAATGACAGAAATCTTTCAAGTTATGCTCCAAATATAAGTTTCTAAGCTTATATCAAATTGAAATAACTTAATTTTGAATTTTTCAGCTTCCCAATATTTTCACTTAAAATTCATTAGACAGCATAAGTTATTATGAAGAAAGTCATGTCAAATCTTTTAGCAGTCGAATGATTTAATATTTCCCGTCACTCCTAAAATGCAGGCAAATAAGTACATCGAAATATTCAAAACACAAAGATCAAGTCTATGAAATATAATATATTTCATATATTATATTTCATGGACTTGATCTATGAAATATAATATATGAAAATATAACCTTTCCTTAGCACAAGGAATTAGTAAGGAAAATGAGAAATAATTAAAAAATCCAAACATGCAAAACATTCTAAATTATTACTTAAGGAATGAACCATTATAAAGCAACAGTTCAGCAACTGAAATATAAAGTAAATGAAAAGACTTCAATGGCAATAATATGGATTCACAACAAATGGAAATGGAAGTTGAATAAAGGAAAGAGGGAGCATCGAAACTAGAGGAGAAACAAATGGGAATACAGAGAATCAACAGAAAGGGGAGGGGAGGGACAAGAGAAAAATTAACCAAACAAAAGGTGAAAAACACCGGGGAGAGTTAAAAAAAAACAGAGAAAGAAAGGTCCCCAAAACCATGAGAAGAAGCTTGCTCTTACCAAGCCCTTTTGACCACTTGGGAGCACCGGAACCTGGATTTTCATTACGGCATGTCTTTTATTCAAAACCTTTTTTTTCCCCCTTCCAGTCTTGTTTTTCAGCATTTTTTTCAAAACTTTTTCCCGGTGTCCAAAGCGAGGCATTTAATTGTCGGGTTTTTTTTTTTTTTTTTTTTGACGCCAATTCTCAATATTTCTTTCCTTCTCATTAGCAATTTCGAAGAAAGTAGGCAAATAGCCATCGCTCCTAAAAGTCACAATTATGCGAAATATTTTTTGCTCCGTGTGTCTCGCTGGCATATAAATTGAAAAAGTCCAAGAAGAGAGAGAGAGATAAAAAATTAGATGGGATGGTTAAAAAAAAAGGTAAAAACTCTCTCTCCAAACGGCAGGCCAGGTTTAATCTCTAATTAATTTGAGAAAGATAACACACACAGTATCGAGCCATACCGTCCCCTAAGCTATGTAGCAGAACTTATTAGAAAAACGCACAAGATTTTCTACTTGCCGCAGAGCGAGTGCAAGCATTCTTTTGCAGCTTATGAAATTTTTTAATTTTTTTTATGTTACCGGAAAAGAAAATTCTTTATTAAATACATTTTCCCCAATTAAATTTACTTTAAAGCGGCATATATTCCGTTCTTTTCCCCCGCTAGATGAGAACCAGCAGGGGGGAGGTAAAAAAAAATTCTAATAGCTACCACTAACTTTTGCTATTGGAATTTGAAAAATAATGTAAGTAATGATTAACGTAAGAAGGCCTTTTACGGGGAAAACATGTGGGGTGGGGGAAAGAGCCAAGTGTATACGTTTTTCTCACAGGTCAGGGAATCGAAAAGAAGCTATATAATAAGAAGCAAAATGTCAAATAAAGACGGTGGGGGAAATGTATTTTCTTACTTCTCCTTTTTGCCTCTTAATGAAGTACAAGCGTCGATCAGTGGAAGGAGGAAAACTTAAAACGTAAAAAATTACAACATAATAAAACGTTTTTATACATATATCTTCAATTAAAAAACGGGAATTTAAACTAGACTAGACAGAGCTGATGAGTGAACAGGGGGGAAAAAATAAGTATCTTTTTCGTCCTATCACCCTCAATGAGACTTTTTTCTATTGTTGTTTTACCTTCGCCTTATATATAGGCGCATTTTTTTCTTAATTTTTTTGGTGCATATAGCTATATTTACATAGGTTAATTAGAGGACGCAAGGATAGGATATATTTTGTGATAATTACTTGTTTGTTAGAAATTAATTGAAGCAATGTTTCCGTTGCATATGTCGATTTTTCTTTCTCAATTAGGTATATTATGATGACAGAAAAATACCTCGCAAACAAAGTACGCTACAAGGGATTTAAAAAAATTATATAGGCATGTAATCAATGTTTTTTTCTTCTTTTTTTTTTCCTCTTCTGTTTTTCCATTGGGCACAGGATGAAAGATAATGACATTGCCATAGTATCTTACATAGTATATATTTACCACTTAATTTGGGCAAGAAATGATAACTATGATTTTATTCATCAGTTAACCAAAAGGAGGGTCAGATTGAGAAAGCCAATTAAAAGGATTCAACATGGAAGTTAAAATTCTGACGTGAAATTTGACTAAACCAAAATGCATTAGAGAAATAAGCAAATGAACTTGCATTAATTAATGAGCGATATTTTAGGAAATTCAAATTTCAACGCTTTCAGAAGGCAATTAGAATTTAATTGTGGGGGAAATTTTATACCATTTTTTGTCGACTCTTAACATATACCAGTCAGATAGGACATTTTTTCTTTTTATTATTCATTTTATTTATTAATTTATTTATCCATTCTTTCAAGAACAGTTTGTTTAGAGATTAAATACTAAATAGAAATGCATTTTTTAAACTAATAAACCACTTTAAAATTTCATTTGATTTCCATAATTATAAAACTCCATTTCGTTTTTCTAAACGGATGCTGATTATAAATATAATTCTAAGCTTTAATATTAAGTTTTGTATTCAAATTAACTTTATTTTCGAACAATTTTACTAAACTTCAGTTTCGATATCATAAGTTGTTCCAGACAATTTTGATCAGTAACCTTATTAAAAACTCAAAGAAAACTTTAAAAACTATCAATGAATTTTAAAAAATGTCACAGAACTTGAAAAAAAAAGTGTTATATTGAAGAACATTTTAATATTTATAATGTTTTAGAAATCTACATCAATTTTAGATTGAAATAGTTAAATAATTGAAGGGACAAAAAATAAAACTGAAGAGCATTTATAATCACGAACACGGTACATACACACATATGTTATTGCCATACAGTTATATTTTTAATGTTAATTTTTACAGAGCATTGATAAATTTAGAGATATTAGGATAGAGAATTTCAGGAAATTTTCAAATTCTCAATTTCAATTACAAGAAGAAGAAAAAAAACCTGATAAATTGGTGAACAATAGGTAAAACTAATATAGCTTCATTGAAAACTTATTATTATTATTATTATTAAGTACTTTGGCTTTTACGGGAAAAATATTTTACAATTGAACCCTAGATAAGAAAATAACTAGTCTTTAATCAATGTATTGTATTTTCTTAGCACATAAAATAGCCAACTTCAGTTCAAAAAATAAAAATAGTAAAAATGATTTTCAGAGTAAAGAAACAACTTTTATCAGAGAAAATGCCATTAGAATTCAAGATTCGATTTTGAAAATTACAAGGTTTTGAAAGTATAATATTTTTTTCTCTAGAAAAAAAAAAAGACTTCAATCATACAAATTTTCTGAAAATAAAATAGTTCAGGGTTATATATCGTTGAATTTCATGAAGTTATCGACAGGAATAACATCGATAATATTTAGAAATGATTGAAATTTTGTGAATTATATTATAATGTCAGCAATTAATTATCCTCAGACATATTGACCAATGAAAAATTTTCTATTATTTAATAAAATAATGCGTTCATAAATCTGATTAATATCGCTTTATTTGACAATGCCCTAGATAAAAATTAAGATATGAAAGACCAGCAATGTTGACAGATTTCCCCCCCCCTGGTTTTCAACTGATTTCCGAAATTTAATAATCGACACGACAATACCACTTCACAAAAAAGAATCCATGGTCATGATTAACTAGCAGTAAGTCAAAAATTAGAATAAGGAAAAGTCCACTTATTAATATATATTATTTACATTGGAATTTTAAAGAAATGTAACACCACAGCGGCTAACGAAAGAATAGTATAATGTAATAAGTTTTAAATTTTGGAATACGAGAGACATTAAAAGGGATAAAATAAAACTTTTTTTAAAAAATTTTCTATGCAACTATAATATTCTTCGGAGTAAACGCGAATCAATTTATTCTATGCTCTAATTAACTCAATTTTTTTCACCTAAGCAGAATTGAATCTATAAAAAAATTCACAATTTAAACACCAATTAGCAAATCTTCTTTTCAAATATTTTATTTAAGCTGTTCATCTTTCTTTAAAATCAGCATTCATGATCTATAATTATAATAGACGTAATAAATCACAGTTTTTTTTAACCATAAAGACAGGGGGGGGGATTACATCCAACGTTAAAAAAAAAACTACTTCAATATGATTTCATAAAAGACTGAACAAAAAATATACAATCAACCATAACAATTATAGCCAATTTAACGCATAAGTCACACTATTATATATCAAATAAGGAGAAATTACTTGTTAAAATGTGGAACATGAGCGCTTGCAAATCAAAATTAAAAACTTATACTGAAATCAAAAAGCAGTGAAAAACTGAAACAATCTAAGGCTCTTTCAAATTCAGCAGAGAAAACAGCGAAGAAAATAACAGAATTAAAAAAAATAATCTTAAAGGACTAATAATGGGGGGAAAATGAAGGGGGAAAAGAATTCTCACCTGTACAAACGTATTCTTAAAGTTGCTGCTGAAGATAATTCACCTAAGATATCTCCGACAGTTGCTTCTGGCGACTCCGTGATTTGATCGAAAGAGAGCGGTTTCCAGTTCTTCAATTGTATAGCACCTACAAAAATTAAAATAAAAAACGATTACTTATTATAATTATATAAAAAAACAATCCGTCTTCATATGATAAAAAATAGCCATTCCCACTTTTTTAATGAACAATTCAACAGTTATATATTAAAATGTAATTAATTTAAATATTTTTTTTCTCAACTGTTAAATTCACGCTCATGGCGATGTACTTAAACACAAAACACGGATTTTCTTTATAGGACATTTGTCGTCTAACACGTAACCAGTGAATAGTACAAAAGAAAATGTAATTTACAATTCTTTGATGAAATCTGCTATTAATTTATCTTTCAATACAATTAATTTAAACCCATGATTGTTATATACAATATGTGTAACCAATCCCATTTCATATTTGAAACGAATTATATATATATATATATATATACCATGTCCAGTATTAAAAGTAAGGGTATTTATTAAGCGCATTCACACCAGCAGAGCAATCTAATTAATTTTCGTTTCATTGTTTATTTAGAAATTAAACAGTTCTCGATAGATAAAAATGATGAATTTGTAAGCATTTAAATTTTATTTATTAGTGGAAATTTTATTTAAAAAATCAATGCCCATTCGAGTCAATGAATACATTCCAAAATGTCACATTTTCCCCAAATATTTAATTTTTAATAGCAGAACTGGATTAGCTGACGACTAATGCTTAATGAAATGACGGGCTGAATTTTTATTCAAAATTTTTACATATACGACAGTTAAATTTTGAAATCGAAAAGGCCAGTTTAATTCTGCCTTGATTTTAATAGTATCTATATCATTGGAGTTCGGCGTAATGTTGAATTTCTGTGAATAACTATGACTGAATTTTTAGCATTTTGACATTTTAATAATACATTATTAAGTTTAATAATTCTTATTATTATAATCCCGGATATAACATGATTTTTCGCCTTCAGAGGCTTGGTGAAAGTCGACAGCGCAAGAGAAATTGTAATTTTTTCCCTTCAAAAATGATATACAGGCATCAACGTTTCGTCATCATGGCGTCAGGGACTCTTAATACCCCTTTCACCGATCGTCAAGTCACTAGGGGGAGTTTCTAGGTCCTTTGATGCAGGAGACATAGGTACTATTTTGCGCCAAATGTATAGTAATCTAAAGACTTCAGTGAAAATAATAACTTTCGACAAATGGGAATCTAAGACCGACAGGTTGATTTAACTTTGCTGTTATTTTTACTTTCACTTAGTATTTCACTGTTTCAGTTCTATTTTCTTCATCTTAAAATTCAGAGAGATTAATTGTTTGTACAGTTGGTAATTTTGTGATATGTTTTTATATAAGATGTTTTCAAACTATATATCAACTAATTCTACCAAATCAAAGAAACTGATTGATTAATTATATCAAGAAAATAAATTTGCAAACAGCAAAATCTCATTAGGTCAAATTATGTTTTGCAGATGGATAGTTATATTTATAGTTCCATCTATGCAGCTAAAAATCAATTACAATTCATTTAAACACGAGTTCTCACAAGTATAAGGAAATGATTTCCATTCTGATGTTATAATTCCCGTTATTAAACAGCAAATAAAATAGGTGGATATAAACCTAATAAGTCATCATGTTTTAAAGACTGGGAGATATTAACAGAGAAAAAGTTAACAGAATCCCCATAAAATGATTTTTAAAAAATGGCACTATCTTTACTCTCTGCAAAGCCCAATTTTAAGGGAAAAAAAATTTAAACTCTGAGTGTTTTAGACAAACACTTTTAAGAATCGGAAAATAGGTATATGAAATTATTAAACAAAACTAGAAAGTAAAGAAAAAAAAATATAAAATTTATATTTCAAAATTTTTTATAACTTGTGTTTTTTCTATAAAATATTGTTTGGGAAAGATTTTACAGATCCATTTATGGTGACGGCATTTAACAAATTTAGACTGATATTATGAAATATCATAACGTAATGTTTAGAGAAGGACAGTGATTAAGAGGCCTTCATAGATAGATAGCAATGGTTTCAAAATAAAAACTTATAGATTCACTATTGGTAACCAAGATTTATCAAGTTCATTTTGCACTTAAGTGCAAACTCGGCTCGAACATTCCAACGGATTTTTCAGGCAACCTGTCTGATACCAGAGGGGGTCGATCTCGCAAAATTATTTAATGAGACGTGGCGTGTTTCGATTGTTAGCGAGGTCAAGGCGGAACGCCAGATCCTCGCGTGTTAGTTCATTACAGGGTCCGCAGTCGGGCCTGAATAGGTCGCCATTTAGAGGAGCATTAGAGGCGCGAATAAGTCGCACAGCGCCGTAGAGAGAGACCAGAGCGAGCCAATTACCATAACAATGCCAGAGCAAGAGAATGGCTAATGAGCACGAGGTAGAGAAAAAGAGTAGGGGTCCTCTAATCTGGCGTCCCACACAATAAAAAGGGAGCGTAATACACAGAGAGGAAGAGAAAATGAGGACCCGGCCTTCCTTTTTTCCTTCAATACACTAATAGAAAGGGGGTACATGGGTAAAAAGAGAAAAGAAAAATGTTTTTAATCAGCTCCCCTCCCCCCGGAAGCATACCGAGTCGGGAATAAAACGACAAGAGTTTCGCTTTAAACCTCAGATAATGCAAAAGGATTAGGGAATCTGTGGCTTCTTCCTTCCCCCCAAAACAGCATTCACCCCTTGAAAAAATCGAAACGCCAATTGCAATGCGAAGGTACCCGGTGGCAGGTTCTTCATTATCGAGCCTTCTAATAAAAACTCTGGTTATTAGAGCAGAGACAAATGAAAAGAGAAAGAAAAAAAAAAACATTTCCCCACTTGAAAATCTGCATCTTCCGCGGGGGGAGGCCGGCGAAGAAGATCCGGGCGCTGTCAGTCCACCTAATCCTCTTACACCTTGACGTGCGTCAGCCAGCGTGAGCCCGGATTCCGAAAAGACCTTCCGTTCGCTGCTTTGCCTAAAGCCAGCAAGTAACGGGGACTGGCGAACTTGGCGAGAAATGCACGGGCCCTAATCCAACCTTAAATAAAACATGGACCTCACGGTAAAGCTGCTTTGGGCAGACTCTCGCAGCCCAAAAGCCCGCTCGCCTCCTCTATGTAAGCACATCAACCTTCCATCTCCGACTCTAATGCAGTCGAGAGATTAGATTTCGGCTCTCTCTTGGTGGCACGTGCACTCTTTTCGAGAGCGCCCCACCTAATCCGCTCAACCACCTGTGCTGGAGAACGACAATACCTTTAGTCAAATGGGGCGCACTTCTACATCTTGTTTTCGCGGGCCGCTTTAAAACTGAGCACCTTGTGACATTCAGCGGCTCAAGTGTCGGCACTTAGGGCTTGTGCATTGCTCTCTCTTACGGAGATTTCGCTGCCGTCTACGGCATTACCTCTCGGCCGCATCCACTTTTATCCTCTTCCAGAGAAAACGCTCTCTCCCTCCGCTATCTAATACCATGCCGAAGACCTTAATTACATGCTCGCAAGATACGTGAGCTTCTTAAAGCAGCATCCATAACTATTATTAGAGATGAATGATACGCTCTGATTCCGAGTGTCTCGTTTTCAACTTTTCGATTGGGTAGAACAAAAGTGGTCCACACCATAAGTAACACTTTTGTCTTCATTCCGTATCGGCAGGCAATTATCTGCTGCTTGTCTATTATTCTTCCCTCCGACATGTTTGCCCATGGAAAATAGTAATCTTAATATATTTCCCAAGAAATTTGAAGAGAAAGCAAAAAGCGGTATTTTAATTCAGGGTTTATGGAAATAATTTTTATTTTTAGACGATATCAAAAATAACAACCAGAAAAAAACATGATTTAAACAACATCCGTCACCAACATTTTCAGGGAAGAATACCAGTTTCCTTTAACGATTTTAAAAAATGGCTATCAGATTAGACTACTTCATTCAGAACAACATAATTACAAAAAATTTTTAAATAGCAGATGTTTGTTTTCAATCACTAATATGGAAAAAAAAAATCGTTTTAAAAATTTCTAATCCAAAAAAATAAATACCCAATAATTGTGTATTTCTTCTCCTTTTATACCCCGGGTAATAGGTAACTTTTTAATACATTTTTATAAATATGGGGAATACTGCATATCTATTTGCATTTCTCTCCCTTGCTCATAGAGAAAAGTACGTTCCACGTAAATCATTTGGAAAGTTACATGCTTTAAAAAAGACATCAAGCCCACGTTCTGAACAAACGTTTTAAATTCGCTCCAGTAAAATTCGGTAAAAATTGCATTGTGCTTCGATGCCCAAAAATATCACTTCAAGAATTGCTGCTTTCTACTTTAAGAATTCAGTTTTTTATGACATGGTGTAGTAATTAACATATTTGCAGTATTGTAGAATAGATAACAAACACACAGAGTAATTTTAATTAATTTTTTTGCTCTACTTTTTAAACAAATTCTTAAGCTTTATCTTAACTTCATTAGCTATTAGCACATTTAATTGATAAAATAATAACAATGAAAATGGGAAAATTTCGATTCAACTACAGGATCATTTCAAAAGTAAAATGAATTTGTATAAAATGAAAATCTTCACATTTCTTAAAATTCTCATATCAGCTTCTATAATCAAACTAAACGAATCATGCTTGTCAATAAATCAGGGAAAATATTCACTTATAATAACTAATGTGGCTTTTACATAACTTCAACAATTCGATGTATTTGGATAATAAGCTTTAATTGCAAAAAAAAAAAAAACAACTAAAGTATAACAAAGAATTTTGATAACATTGATTCTCGATTTATCAAATTCTTATGACTAAAGCTTTTTATTTCCATAAATTTATAGTTAAATACTGTTAGGACCCATATGAGTGGTAGGAATAGTAATTCTTTTAAACGGTAACGTAGTCCTATATTGAAATACTATATTTGTTTCGACAGTATATAATTCCTCTGAGATTTAAAAATGTGTGGTTCATCCAAAAATACGTTTTAAAAATCTGGAAACTTTCAAGCAAAGGCATGTCGAGAAGTAACAAAATGTAATCTCCCTCGAGAAACCATAATAAAACATGAATGTTTTGTTCAGTTAATTTATAACGCGTATATAAACAACTAATTGAGCTGATTGGCTCAGGAGCTGCCACATATAATGGCCATTGGCGGAAAATAGGCTCGCCTCTTTTGAGGATCTTTGGAACGTGAAAGGATTGCATCACTTGGTTGTAGCAAGAATATTTTGTGATATCGCGATTTCCTATTGCATCCAATCCGATTAGCAAAGTTCCCCCTTCTTCATGCTTTCTACTTCCCAGCTCCACCCCATCTCTTGCGTGAAGTATTAAGTGCTCGAGGGATGGTTGCTATTTGGCTTATTTGAATGGGGAGTAGACACTAACTCGCTATTGAAAGCTGAAAGTGATATAAAAATCTGAGCAGGCTAAGTTGTTTGCATGGTACAGCGGTTTCCGTCGACAATGTATCGGCTCAACCTAGGCGAGTCTTCTTTAGGAATCCGCTATTGCAAGTGGTGCTATGTAAAACCCTAGATTTTCTCTTTTCCCTAAGCCTTGAATAGCTTTTTTTAGTAGCTATAAGGAGAGAAAAATTGCATTTTACAGGCTTGAACTTATAGTATCTCATATAATATATTCTAAGTTTTATGAAATAATAAAATAATTTTATTCTTTTTTTTCCTTTTCTTTTCTTTCATATTATTTCGATTGTCGCAGTATTAAATTGATTAGTAAAAAGTAGAATTGTTGAAATTTTTCTAGATTATTTTGTGTTGGGAAATGCTGATATGCTTTTCTTAAAATAGATGAAATAATAAGCTCAATGGGCCCAAATCTTTCAAAAAATATAGATCATAATTTGAATCGGAAAAAAATAAATATTCTACTTGATTTTTTCGTCATTAAATTTGAAAGACTAAATCCATTAATATCTCTCGTCCTTTTTATAGGGCAATAACATTTCAATTCATTGTTTAAACCAAACACATTTTTTACTGATCTGCTTATATTTCCAAACTTCTATACAATTTTTAAATGGCATAGCCAATCATTAGGAAGATTTTGAAAGCCTAAATATTGCTCTTTTTTTCAAAAAAGAAAAAAAAAATTGTATTTTTAATATGATTTTTTTGATGTTTCGAAAGTAATCTTTATTTTAAAAACATTTTATATAAATTAAGACTTACATTTAATCAAGTCCATTAAAATGAACTTTTACAGATCTTTCGAAAATTATTCAAATTTTTTTTAAACTTAGGAATTTTAATTTTACAGTTATCTTAACTTTTGTGTTTTTACCATAAATGAAATTTATGAAATCAATGCTTCAAATAAAATAAGGCGTCACGAATTAATATAATAGCAAAAGAATTTTTTTGATTATTCATAAAACCGAGCTACAGCAAAAATTTTTGCTATCAAGATAAAAGAAGGAATTTTGATGTTCGTATTAAGAAATCTTGAAAGGTGAAAGAAGTCGGAACTTGAAAGGAAATGATTTAACATGCAAGAAATGCATGAAGAAAATTATTCTAAATATTAAATAATAAGCTTTCATCGTTGACAACCTGAATGATCGAAAGAATTGAGTTCACACAAGAATAGCAAAGATTCCTTGAGTGTTCGGACATTGGGTCAAAATGGTCAGTGTTAGTCGGAACACCCTATTGTCGCGATATGTCATTTAAAAGAGTAGAGTGCAAATAAAAGTGTCATTATAATATTTGAATATGGTTTACAAATACAGGACATTTCCAAAGAGTAAACTTAATTAAATTTTTAAAAAACCTAATAAATCAAACTGGCTCTTAACAAAGAAAGACTTAACAGAAAGGGCAAACATAATGAAAGGTTTTTAAAATACACTTAAGCGATTTAACTATTAAAATATAAGGCAAAAAGGTGTGAAAAAGTTTCTATAAAAGGTGTATTTCTTTTACCAAGTAAACCACAAATGCAAAATGTAAATTTACATTTCTAGAAGCCAATTTCATTCAATACAATTAAAATTGTACAAGATAATCGATAACAAATAGCTTTTTTCCATCAATTACTGTTCAAAAACTGAAATAATACTATTCTCACAAAGTCTCATTATAATTTGAAGATTTTATTTTTAAAAAATCAATAGATAATATATAATAAAGAGACATCGAAGAGTTTTTTGTTTGGTTATTTAACACACTTCTATATGGGCAACAATAGCAACATAAAACACATCACTTGTCTTATCAGTGTCTACTCACACGACTACTTAAACATACTTCTTGCGCCATGAACAATTTGTCAAACACTTTTTCAAATTGTTCATGACAAAATTTATTTTGAATTTGTATGTGAGATTGAAGTTTGTTCACAAAAAATTGCACATTTTGAATTCTCTAGGTTAATAAACTACATATGTTGCCCATATTTAGATCTATAGTTTTGCTAATTCTTATGTGTACTTGACTTTTTTTAAAAAAATAAACCATGATAAACACTGTACCTTTGAGGAACGGCCGTTCTTCATCCAAGAGTGTAGTCAACTACATAATATGATCAGAAACTATTAAGTGTGAGCAAATAGGGCGAAATTGATTACTGAAAAAACACAATTGATGGACCAAGTAATTTTTTTTTATCTGCAAAAGGACTTTATGAATTTCTTGCATATTTTTCTAGGCAACAGCTGAATACGAGAAGTTATTTTTAAAAAATATATATCAGGCTCTCAAGGTTTCAAGTTAACAAACCAATGAGAATAAGTATTCTGTGTAATACGAATTCAAATAAAACAATAATGTTTTGTTTTTGTTTTAATGCAAAAAAGCCACCTTATGTTACGCCAAAATCAATCGTGAGGAATATCAATGTAATAAGATGAATTTCCTTTGATGAATTTCGAATTCGTACTTTTGCTTTCTCTAAACAACTTTCGTAAAGTTTCGTAAATGGGAAATGATCAAACAGTTCAAGAAATCACGTGCATAGAGATTCATTAAAACTGCATTCATGTGAAAGTTGAAACGATATAGAAAGTATTTGTTTTTTCGACATTATGGAAAGAAAATGATTGTTCCTTTATTACAGGGAAGGTTAAACGTAGCTACGGTTATGATATTGAGTAAGTACATTTCAGTTAAACGTACAGAAAAGAACCAGTGACAGATTTAAGTATTTTGCAACTCTAAATATTTATAACTTTTAACCTCTTTATAACCTTTACTTTATAGCCTCTTTTTTCATAAATGGTCAATTTAATTTCACATTTCATCACATTTTATACTTGTTAATGATTTATTTTAGGTTAATTTTTATTTTAGTGAGTTTCGGAATACAATTTGTTTTTCTTCAATGAATCTAGAATATAGATCTGAATGAATCTAGACCTATCATGATTCGAAACTATCCGACATCCACGTCTGCATACAGTATTACTGAAACCAATGTTAGGTTTGATAAATATTCTAAAAACTAAGTGAGAGTAGTAAAACATACAGGACCTGATTGGTTACACTTGTCGAAAAGTTAACATGATCCTAATATTTCATAACTGATACGAATATGTATTTATTTTTATTTTACAAATTTACTTATGGGGGTAAATAGAAATATTTCTTAATCGACCGGCTGACGACTCCCTATCAGTGTAATGATTCTAGGCAGCTACCAAGTCAGAAATCTGCTAGAGTTAGGAACCAACTCTAATGTGAACATTCTCAGATGCGAGGCTTTTTGCGAGATATTATAGAAAAGCATTAAATACTGCACTGCTCCTAAAAGAATTAATAAATTATAAATAATTTGTTGTTCAACTTCTGATGGTTCAGATTCCACAACAAATAACACAATTTTAAGGCAACTTAAACAGAGAATCTGAAACATGCAACATGATTGTTGTTCTTGATTATATAACCATCTCGAATCGAATTTTACTAAAAGGAAGGGAGCTAAAACATAGAGAATAAAAGAGGGTTGCGAGGAACCCCAAAAGAGATTATTTTGTTGGGAGTGGATTTTTTACGAGATTTCAACGTTTTTATTTTCAGTTGCGTTTTATTTCTATTTATTTTATACGGGACATAAAGTTTCAATATTCAAAATATGCAGGTAAAAATATCAAACAGCATTACAACGTAACGGTAGTAATTTTATCAAACAGAGGATGTGTGTACATTTTTAGAGTGGTTTTGATGCTCTTTAGTCTTTTAAATGTAAAGACTTTTTTTTCTTTTCATTTTAACTATTTGTTCGCACTTTGCAATTTTCATAATAGGAGGGCTTTTCGTAAAATTTTCTGCAATGATTTCTATTTTTCTTCTACTTTCCAAAATTCATAGTCTTGGTAAATTTACATTTAAAGCTCTTTTCAGCAGTCAAAAACAAACTAATTTATAGATGAAATGTCAGTAGGCTTCGCAGGAATATGCTGACAAAGGTATATATGCAATACCTTTATCAGTTTTCATTTTTTAAGGAATGCAGTATCAAATAGCTTTCATACAGAATTCTACGTGCTGTTATTCGTTGAGCAGCAGCCTTTTTAAGCTGAAAATCTGTAGATCCTGATACTGTTGCTGTAGACCATGATTCCTTATTCTATTTATTGTTGCTATTAATGTATCTAAAGACTTTTCAATTGATTTCTGAGACAAATTTCTCTTGTGCAAGTGATTTCCTTTTAGGAATATTTGAAAGATAATTTTTCAGGAATTAGTTTGGAATTTTCTTTTAAATGGACTGGTGGCTTTTCCCTTTCCAATTAAAAACGTTGCTTATTATGCACTTAGAAATTTTAATACCAGACATTTCATAATGTTTCTGAATTACGGAATAAGGATGTTTCACCTCGAAAATTTAAAAAGCATATCACTCAATTCATAACTTGTTTACAATCATTATATTAAAATAAATAAATAAATAAAAGGAACCGACGATATTTCTTTTTTCATTCCGTAAGTTGCTGCCTTAAATTTTTTTAAAAAAATGTTTGATTTTTTAAAAAAAATCTTTATAGATATCGTTTTAAAAATGCTTAAATACCCTCTGTAAGTTTCATTCATGTAACGAAACAGCATATTTTATCAGAAAGACATATTCCTGCGTTAGATAATAGAAACTATGATTCACTGTTCCAATACTATCTGATGTAAATGCAATAACTAGCGATTAAACAGATATAACTAGATGATAAAAGGCAAATATATAGTTAGAACTAGAGAAATTCAGATCCCTAAGTCTGGCAGTGATCGTGAAGAGAATGCACGATTATTATTACATACTGTCTCCAAAATGACTTTAATTTATCTTGCCCACGAATCCTAATTTATGCTTGCAGCTGAACAACAAAAGATTATTCCATTTTTTAACGTGTTTCAATAAGGAAGATAATATATTATCATGTCTGCAACGATATTATAAAAATATAGCAAATCTAAAATATATTCTCAGTTGGCAAGTATTCCTTAAATAATGTAAACAATTGCGTTTTTTTTTACTAAATCCTAATTGTAACTACATCTTCGCAGTAACAGATGATTAATAACATAAAAAGGGGTTTTTCATGCAATCTAAAGAAAATAATTAAAAATAAGCAGATAGCAAAAACTAAAATGCATTAATAAGAAAGTAACTTTATTAACAGAAAAATAAATAAGTATATACCGAGACATGACGGAGTAAATATAAACGTTTGCCAGTTGTCTATATTAAGTATCCCTCTTCATGGTTGTCTTAAGAGATTTCTGATGGATAAAAGATAATCTAGAAAGCGATACCTTTCGAAGCAAGAACTTTAGTTAGGCTGCAATTATTAATTTGAACTAAATTATCATTTTCAAAATCATAAATATTAATGCGATTTCGAAAGATATTTATAACTTACTGTTTACATGTTAGTTAGCTTATACCATTCAATGAAGGTTTCTCAAACTTAGAGCTCCGATCTCAAGTAAATTCGAGACCTTATTCCAAGAAATATGAATATATGAAGAATTCCACGGATTTAAAAGTACAAGTTATTATTTTTTTTTCTCTTTAAGACCAATGTTTTTTTTGGTGGAGATAAGAAGTTGGGAAAGATAAGTTTCGACGAGTATTATCTTCGGCATATGACCTCGATCCGAAATTAAGAAGTCCGTTCTAAAAGCAGACTCCGCATAACCGAAATAGGATGTTAATCTACTTAAAACTATAAAAATATATAATTTAAAAAGTGAGACAGACAACTTTGCGAATAAGTAACTAGGTTTTTTCGGTATTTCTCTTGTCCATGGCAAGTGCTATAAGCAACAACAAGTCCCGCTGATACACCAGCAGATTTTAAGCCAAAGAATGAGCGTCTCTTATTTCAAGTAGCGCCAACAAGGGCCAAGAGTACGACTTTAGCTACACAGTCACTACATTTGCTTGCACAGCCCCTTTTTTACAAGGGGGCACAGTCACACATCTCACAGAAGAATAACGATGCCCTAACCGGAACTCCCAGAACACGAGCAAGACGCGCTACTTCTGTGCCAGAAAGTCGGCTTGGTATTTATACCAGATTCTTAAACAAGTTTCCAAAAACAGTTCTCAAAACCAGTAAATATTTACATACAATTCATTCACAAAACTTATTATCAAAAATATTAAATTACGTTTGTTATTTGCCCAAAAATTTTATTTGCAAATAAAACCTAAAGTTGTGGTTGCTAAAATAGTTTACAACATAAAAGGGCAATAGATGAAAACAGTTAAAGAAGATCTGAATTGAACTAAAAGGAAGACATCATAATGATTTAATTTAATTTAATTTAGCTTGTAAATCAGATATATTTCAAAATACAAATGGTTAATTTTCCTCATTTATATTTTAAATTAGGCAATCGGACAGATTTAATCGGATATACTTTTTTAAAAAAATCTTCTGCATTCGCAATTTTATTTTCATACAGAAGATTTTCGCTTTCTCAAAAACAAATATGTGTATCCAAAAAAGAATTTTTTTAAAAAATTGAATCGCAGCATATGGCGCCCACATTTCCGCAGGTACATTTCAGACTTTGATTCACTGTTTGAAAAATCTTGGTCGAATTTAAATATTCTAGTAAAAGTGAATTTAATACTATTGTCTAATTCTCAATGAGTCACCAGCTTCCCCATCCCCTCTTTCAAATTATGCATTTGCAGCGAAAACTGTCTTATGTTAATCTTAATGAAAAAATATACTGATCGTATGGAAACTCATTCAATTTAATTCAATAATCCCGAAATGTACACAACTTTAACACGTTTTATGTAATAAAATAAGAATCCAATCGAACCATACTTCAATGCATATGTTTCAATGCTCATTCAAAAAAAAAAAAAAAAAAAAGAAAGAAAGAAAGAAAGAAAAGTGAAGATTAAGTTATTTTTGATATCAAGTTAAAAGCATTGCAATCTTTAAAATACTTCACGTTAGATTTAAAAGCCGTATAAATCAGGATTATAATATTTTAGCTTCACGGAGCTTAGTTTTACAAATGCATTTAAGCAGAAATTATAACTGCAGATGAATCTAGAGAGAGAGATAAACTCTAATCCTCGGATTAACTGGCATCCTTTTTAAATGGAAAATCTCAAAAGCTCCATCATCTTTCGAATGATATCAAGCTGAAAGGCGATTACGGCTCTAAACGTAGAGCAAGAAGTTCAATTTAATTCTTTCCGACGAAATATATACGGATAAAACTTATACTTATCAATCCGAACAATTCAGTTTTCTACATTGTTGAAACGACGTTGCTAAGTTTCATAAAATGATTTTATTCATCAACGATTAGTGCTATGAATTTAAGTTTTAAAGCGCTATATATAACCTTTATGATTAAAAAAACAATATTTATTAATATTATATTCGGATTAGAAAACCCGTGTTATATCTTCATTCGAATACTGAAAAACTTATTTTAGCCTTTTAAAAAAAGTTCCAGTCCAAAGTATCTGTTTATACATAGATTACAGGCGAAATGTACAAATATAGACGACGACAAACGTTTAATTCGAACACGATTTAACCATTAGTAATAATTAAACTACAAAAATAATGCAGTAATGTATAAAATTACGAATCACACACTAATTGTTGATCGGAGGACATATTGACGCAGAATGTAATTTTTAGGGCCTAAATATTAAGTATAAAAACTTAACTTTTTGAAGCCTTCAAAAGTTCTTTGTTCTAACCATGATAAGGAATCATAAAATGTCCTGTCAGCGCCAAAGACAGAAAAGAGACTCAGCAAATTTCCAGAGTGTATATAATTTCGAAAAGAGGATTTAAACGAGATAAGCATTTGTTCTAAGCAAATGATATTCAAATGATACTCGAGATTAACGTTGAATTGTTCGAGTTACAGAAATCAGATTCAGAGAATCAATGAAACATTAGATGGTTTTGCAACGCGAACATTAAATTTGAACTTTAAACAAAACTTTAAGTGATCACGAAATAATTTCAAAATTAGAAATTCTTTAAATGCATTATATAATGTATAGATTTGTTATTTCTTTGTTTGAATTTTTTCGGATTAAATTTTCGGATTATTGTTGTGTTTCTATATAATTTTCACTTAATTGGTTTCGAAATCGCACAGAACTTGAAAAACAATTTCGCCAAAACACTAAAAAAGGGCAAAATAAAGTAAACAGATATGAAGATTTAAAGAGTCATATTTTTGATATAATTCGCTTTCATAATTATATTTTTCAATAATTACTACTATAATTAACTTTCTCATCTGGGAAACAACAGCCCAAGAGAATATTTAAATATAACGAGATGATTCACTATCCTCTCCCTGTTAGTTACCCTTAGGTAACATGATTTGTAAAAGTGTGCGGAAGAATTTCATTATTTAATGGAATTTTCGGAAACTTAATTTTAAAAAAATTAATAGAATGAAAAGAGCAGAACATGAACGAAACAAAACCGAAAGCTTCTCGAAAACTAGAAGAATTATATCGAACGTAGCACCATCTAGTGGTACGAAATAAACTCATTTAGCGCACATTGCAAAAAATATTATTACAGATTTTAAAGAAGGCTATTTGAAAAGAGCTTGAAATAAGTGAAAATGAAAAAAAAAAAAAAAAAAAATTAAACCATCTAATCCTTCACATTTGAAGTAAAAACGGAAATATTATTTTAGATTTTATTATGAATTATTATGAATGATAAGCGTACCGAAAAAATCATCATAGAATAACGCCGGTTTTCCGTTAAAAAGTTAGTTTCTCTGAACTTTAGATCGCCCCCCTCTCCTCCTTGAAGGAAAATCTTTTGAAATGTTCAAAAAGTAATTTCAGGTGATTCATTTCAAGGAAATAGCCGAGTGATACTACCCTTCCGAAACGCTGCTGAACACAAAAATATGTTAATTTTCAAATTATCTAGAATGGAAAAATACATTCAAAGGGTGAAAAAAAACTTAAAGGTTAAGAAAATTTTGAATAATTTCAGAAATGACATGTTTTGCGAAAAAAATGTAGTTGTATAATGCAATATAAAAAGTATTTTGTTCAGACTGATCAAATTTTTAAATTCAGTAATTGCAATTTTATAAAATAAGGCGCAAATATAGGTTTGGTATGTCAAAAAGAGAAAGAGACTAAACAAAGGATAAGTTTTTATCAATGATAAAAAAAAGGCAAGTCAAATTAAAATTTACGAAAAAAAATGGTTTATAAAGTCACAATTAAACCTAAATTTGAACAATTGGTGAATTTTTCTCTAACAATCGATAGGAACAATCCAATGGAGTATTGACGAATTTTCCACGCAAAAAGTAGCAAAAACTGTCAAAAACATATCAACTGTCTGACTTATTGAATATTATTTTAAACATATAATGAAACAAGCATAATGACTACAGGAGTTAAACTTTTTTTTAAATCATATATTGAGTTTGATAAAAATCAGCAAAATTCAAGAATTTTATGATTATAAGCTTACAATTTTAAAGAAATGAATAATCAAATGACCTTAATGCAAATGGTGATTCGGAAAGAAATCCCTAGCCAGTTAAAGTAATTGAAAATAGAATATGATGGTCGAAATAATTAAGGAAAATAAACCTGTTATAGTTGATAAACCATTTACGGTTGCCAATGAATAGAAAAAAATAACACATATCATTCCGATTATTTAAACTAAACTCAAGGTCTTCACATTATCACACAAGTACCGCTTGAAAGTTCAGAATTCATAGATAATTCTGACTTATTATCATAAAGTTCAATAGAAAAAGGATAAACAGAAAGAAAAAAAAATAAGAATAGTATATCTTCGAAAGAAAGAGTTACTAAAAACAGGTGAATAATATTTTAATATTTGTAAATTTATGGAAGACTCATGAAAAGCCTACAGCAAAATATAACGCATCTAATATCAACAAACTAAATTTCGCAGTTAATGATACAGTGTTACAATACGCACAGACAAAAAATTCTATTTCAGTACGAAAACGATGAAAAAATAAAAATTACTATTGAATTACCTGTATATAAAGTTATCTGAATATACTGTAGTAAAACGGCAGCCAGAAAAAAAACAATGAGATAATTGATTGAAACAAAGGGTTCAAAATTATCTCCATTCTTTTCTTAAAACGTAACCGCAATGATTATTTTTTTATCAGGATTTTTTTCATTATATTTTCAACATCTCCTCATACATCTAATTTATTATGTATGTAGTAAATAAAAAATTCATTTCGGCAGGCTGTAAAATGACGTCAAGTGATATATGAGGGGGAAAATATACTCCTCCGTCAGTCCTTCCTCTTATTTCAAAAGAATTGGAGTTATGAAGATGAAGGGGGACTAAGAGAAAGCGATTAACGAGAGCTTTACAACGCATAATGTTACAGATTTAAGTTAAAAAGTAGCGGAATAGAACTGATTTGTCAATTGAAAATCACTGATAGTCTCTAAATTTTATAGGTAGGGGACGGGGTTAAGTTGAAAAGTCGAATTTTTTTTCTTTGCAAAATATCAAATATTTCATTATTTAATATTTTTTTTTCTGAACTGACTTCTTCATAAAACAGTTTAAATTGTGTTTCCAAGCTTATTTTGTGGGGAAGTTACATCGGTGTTTATATTTGCGTAACGAAGGCTTTAGTGTAAATTAAATGTGATCTTCCCTAATTCTAAATTTTGGCAGGATTTTTATATGTAAAACATCGCAAATTAAAATCTGCCGAATACTATTTTTTCAAATACGGTACAGTAATTCTCAATACGTTCTTCAGTTTCCGAACATGAGAATAAACAATCTCCTCATTTAAAAATATTTTATACTTATTTTAAAGTTTTACAATGCGAATTTTTTTTAAAAAAAATTTTTAAATATTGGTATTATCAGTCGAATACCAATATTCAAAAGATTGGATAAAAGGAGTGTCTCCGTTTTAGTTCAGAAACTAGAAAATTACAATTTATTAACTTTATTGCAAGATTTTGAGAAAATTAAATGATTCACCTTCAAATTAGATGGTTTTTGCTTTATACCTCTTTTTAAACAAAAATCAAAACTGTTTCCAGTTTTTAAGAAATTTTGTCATTTAACTGTATATTTTAATTTTATTGGTGCTTTTTCAATCTATTTTATGAAAAAAAATTGAATTTTACACTTTTTTCCACAAATCATCTTCAATGTAACCACACATTTTAAGAAATTGGAACGAAAATCTTTCAATACAAAAATTATTCGTTGTGGTGAGCGAATTTTGATTCTAATTTGAATTTACTTTTGTTGTTGTTAGAAAATTATGGGAAATTAAAATTTCAGTCTTATCCCCTGAACTTATTCCCGATTGCTGTTCAGCTGTATAGCAGATTTATGAAATTAGAGGATAATTTCAACCTCCTAACAACCTATCCTTCACTGATGCAAATGCAATTAAAATTACCCTTGTTATTGTGTTCACGAGTAAAGTTGCCAACGTTTTATACATATGTAACTTTTTAAAAAAGGTAGTTTTATTTTAGAGTTCATGATAGGTGAGAATGCGCAGAATATTTCGTCACGTTCAATAACGTGAACCATTAAAATGGGTAAACTGTTCTGAAAGGATTCAACCAAAAACTACATCTCACAAAAACTTTGGGGATAATGGATCAGTTAATGAAAAAAAGCTGCAATAGATAAGGTCAACGCATATAATTATGAAACGATATTCTCTCTATTTCTTTCTCGATTCCTATTTTACACAGTGATAATTTAGGTTTACAGAATGGGAAAAGACGAATTAAATAATTTACATTTAAAATCGCTAGAAGGCTCTAATAGTATTTAGACTCTTGATTCGTAATACTTAGAAATACATAAATAACATATATAAAAGGAAAACTGGTTATATTCCAAGGAACTCATTCAACTGGCCAAAATTCGTATAGCTATTATTTCGTTAATCAGAGATACGATTGTTTCTGGACTTCTATATATTGTCAACTTAATCTGCCCTTAACTATCATAGCTAGTTTTTATTAAATGGCTAGAGCAGAAATCTGCCATTGAAAGAAAACACGTTTCTTTTTCAAAACGGAAAACCGCAGGCAACATTTTTTTCCTCTTTTGTTGAGTAAAACCAACTGCTAGTTTGTTGGTGGACTAGGATTCATGAAGAAAACACAAAACTGCAAACAGAAAAGAAAGAATACAATAGAAGATAGCTCACCTTTGGCTGTAAGGGCTGCAGATGAGGAATAGCCGAGCTTACTGAGGGCCGTGTGGACAATCTCTGAGAAAAGAGCATTGCTGGGGATGATGGCAAAACTGTCTTGGTCCACAGCCGCTTGAGAGAGGTTTACGGATTGTCCTTGAGGAGTCACTTGCTCCACTATGCAGTGGACAGGAATCGACCGACCTGAAAGGACAAGATCAAAATATAAATATTGGGGAAATAATACAAATGGTTCCTAACAAATACAATAGCTTTAAATATCGTCTTCAAACGTCTTCTAGATTCTTAAATATCCAAACCCCTTTTAAAATTTAAAGTGAAGGAATATACTCCATTCCTGGCATTTTTTGGGCTATTCCTTTCCCTTTTTCTTATGTATAAGGAAAGAGAAATTAGGCCATTCTCGTATATATGAATGCAATACATTTAAGTGAATCGAACAAACAAATTCATAAAATTTAGAACGGTAGAAACTTTTTACTTTAAAAATAAAGATTTAATTATATAAATTTCCAAGCACTACTCCAAAACGCGCACACAGCTTTAATATGCTTAGTAAATCAAACATTGAAAACTTTCGGCAGAGAAATTTAAAACGAAGAATAGACACATCAACGATCATGGTTATATTATTTATATATATATATATATATATATATATATATATATATATATATATATAAAGCCAGAGAGCGAGGGACCATAATTTTTATTTCACGCTATTTTAATCAACTTTTGCATTAACACATTCACATTTACGCATACAATTTGTATTTAAAATTCAAAAAAATTTAATATTTTTCTACATTTATTTTTTTTCCTCCCTATTTGTTTATAATAGATTTCAGAATTTTTAATTTACAATAGACCCAGTAAAGGTTCAAATACCGCTGAAATTCAGAGTCAAAATGCGCAGAAAGGAAAGATGGAGTTTTTCTTTTCGCGTCATTTAATTTTAACATGATACGAGAATTCCAACTTGTTCTCTTTTTAGTTTAAGATACCCGCAATAGATGGCGCTGCTATGAAGGAAAGAAAACATTTTGTAACCTAGAAATACAAACAGTTTTCGATTAACTTGTTCCCTGTGTTTCCATGAAAGCAACCGAGATTAATTTTAAACAACATTAAACCTTTTAAAACAACTTTTTTTCTTCAATTAACTAAATTTTTATATACAACAATGATTTAATCATTTCTATAATCTTGATAAATTAAATTCTTAAAAGAAATGCACGCCTACAAATTATAAGAAAAATTTATTTTTTTCATTTCATCATTAAACCGAAAATGCGTATTATTTCACTTTTAGCAGTTTTGCCAAAATCAGAATTATCAATTGGAATATGAATAAATTTATTTTTTTTTTTTGAAATGAAGAACATATACATGAGTTGCGAAAATTAAAAAATAAATAAAAAGAAGTTAGATACAAAAAAAAAGTAAATTACGAAATTGCATAAATATAACTATTAAAAAATACTTAAACATAACTTTGATATCGAAATCAAGTATTATACAAAGAAAATATATAGAATGCGTAAAAAAAAAAAATAAACTCCTCTCAATTTTATACAACTAATTTAAAATTTATTCTTTCCAATATTATTTGTAAGTTAAACCGCATTACGAAAGGGATAAGTCATGTTTTGGAGGCAAAAATTGTAGAATTATGAAAAACTTTTCAATGGAATAATAAAAAATAAAGATAATAAAAATTAACTTTCATGATAACCAATGGTAAAGTGTAAAAACCGAAAAATTTTACTAGTGAAATACTAAATACAGCAAAAAAATTTGCAAAGCAATACTGGAGTTAATTCAATATTATGAGATTCTGTTCACGGTTTGATAGCAGTGTTGGGGAGAGGACATTTCTAGTTTTGTAAGAAATATCAGAAAACCTCGATACAGCACAATATATTATATTATAAACCAAAACGACTGATGTTTGAATCTCTTGAAACATTGCCTGTGCTGCTTCCCACACAATTTTTTCTGAAGATTTAATCTTGCTCTTTGTTTGACATTTTGACAGCTAGGATATCTTTCCGACCAAAATCTCTGACTAACGATTAACTGCTCGTTTACAATCAACCCAAACCAATTAAGTGTCAAACGGCTTTTCTTTTAAACGAACCTCAGCATCTTTTATGTTTTGACACAAAACATTAGAATAGAAGAGGTATTCATTTTCTGGAAAACATTTAATGTTTTATGTTTACAAGTATCTCTTAACATTAATTAACATCTTATTGAATTCTTAGTAACGAAAATGTTTCTAGCTTCTCAGCAATCAATTTATAATAATTTTTTGAGATGAGGGGCACTAAGTATAACAAATTAATGTGTCACTGAACATCTCTGCAAAGTTACAGAATTTAAATAAGATAATACAAAGAAGACTATTTGACAACAATATTTTAAGAAAAATCTTAAATTTAGACCATTTTTTAAAGACATGAATTAATATGCAGTGTGAAAATTTAAACTTGTCCTACATTTTAACGTTTTCTTAATCTACCTAGCATCCATCATCTGCTCTGATGGAAAAAGATGGATGGACCGACAGTAGTTGTTTTCTGGCCTAGGAGATGTGAAGTTTATTAGAAGAATTTATGGGAAATTAGCAGCAAAAATTAAAATGCCCAGAACAGAATTAAAAAAAGCTGAAATTTAAGAAAACGTTTTGTTTATTGTGTTTAAAGCGTTCCATACCTATTTAGGCAAAATTTAATACAGGCCTTATCCTGATACTCATACAATTATAATTCTAATTAACCAATATGAAAAGCAAATTGCAACACGCGAGCCATGTACGAATCTTTGGATATGCATAAGTGGCAACGAAGCAAGATTGAAATTATCCTAATATCAATTGTAAAAGATATCAATATAACTGATTTCATTTATTTTACAGACTCCCAAAACACTAATACACTGAAGTCATTTTGACACACAGTATTCTAACAGTATTAGTGAAACGATTATTTCTCAATTGAGACATCTTAGGCCCGCTCATCTTACACAGCATTTACACTTCTTAAATCATTCCAACCCTTGAAAGCGAAGGAATAAGTATAATAAAAATATTTCATAATGGCCTCGTAAAATAAATAAGCATTAATATAGATAGAAAAAAATACAACTTTAGAAAGCTATTTGACAGATTTTAATGAAATTCATTCAATCTCAATTTCTGCGTACATATTTATTAAAATATATTTATGGTCTCGAAATACCTTTAAAAACATTACAAGAGACAAGTTTGGCTCTTCCATCTCAAAAGTTTACCAATCCATGCCCTAGCATATCCAGCAACGGCCCCCTCCCCCAGTCTACATCCGAGAGGAAGGAAAGGAAAGGAAAAAACCTAAAGAGAGTTTTGATGAAACGCTGGTCCAATTCCTGACCTCATAATGATCCGAAGAGAAAGTCATCGGCCACCGCTCGGCTAATTCCTTTTCCCACTGCTAAAAAATCCGGCTGCCTATCACAGCCAATATCCGGCCCACCCGCCCTAATCCCGGCTTCAATCCCAGCACGGGAGATTCTTGTTGGGACTAAATGAGACAGACGGTAGCTAATCCCCTTTTTACACTAGCGCCTGTTTTTCTCGGGCAGCCCGGCCTTTTCGAATCATACAAATATACTAACAAGGGGTGAGAAGGGCGGATGAAAACAAAGGCTCTCTAAAATAAGTTTATTTTCAATTGAAAAAGAAAAAGAAACGGGTTTTCTTCAAATATCAATGCTCTATTTCTTTCAGTGCAGTTTTCTTATGTGGAAAAGATAACCATCAAGTAAAATGCGCGAAAATCTCCAGGAGGAACTGGATGAAACCTAAGTTATAAAGATTGTTCAAATTAAGACGCATAAAATACAATTAAAATTAAAACATATCTTGCATCTTCAAGTATTCTGATATGATTTTTAAGACCGTTCTTTGCTTTTTTTTAATTCAAGGTTTTTATATTCATTTTTAAACTGCTAGTAAACTGTGCTGTTTCACTAGAAAATTTTATATTAAGTTTACGATTTTTTTTAACAGAAAAAGGTTAAGGCAGAAGAGACATTTTCAGAAGTTTCTAAGCACAAAAGCTTTAAATACAAGAGGTTCAAAATTGGTAATTAAAAATCACATTTGCGAGGCTATAATTGGCGATTTTTCGCCAAGAACGACGTCAAATAAAAGGCAATTTCAGAGTTTTAACAAACTAAAGTTCAAATTTCCATTCAAGAGAATACATTTTTTTAGCATGTTTGGAATTCAACGAACAAGGGGAGGTCAAGAGGTTAAAAATGAAGTTCGGGATGAGATTTAGAATACTGCTAGTATGCATTTTGAATATTCATTCAAAATAATATCAAAACTCAATAATCAGCTAATTTCGAGAAAATTGCCTTCACATTTTCAGCGTAGCTTATAAACTAATCAAGCGACTCCATTGCCGAGCGCAAAGTAGTATAGTGGTTAAAGCGCCGGCTTAGCATTCACGAGACCAGGGTTCAGTCCTGGGATATTGCTTTTTGCTTTTTTTAAAATCTAAATTATTTGAAATCAATTCAACAAGTTGCAAGTAGTTTTAATTAATAACGTTTTTCATTTTTATGAAAAGATAAATATTTATTCTCCTAATTCCTGGATTGTAATTTAATTTTCAGAAGAAAAATAATTATAAAATATGAATGCGATTATTTTGAAATTCAGAATTACATATAATAATTTAACAATTTAAAGATGGTTTCAAATAATGTAATATTCAATTTTGCATAGGAAAAATAAATGTATTTTCTCTTAATACATAAGCTACAACTTATTTTTTTAAAGGAAAAATAATTACGTTCATTTATATGGTTCTTCAATTACAATTGTAGTTTAATTTTTAAGTGTTAAAATAATTATAAAAATTATTTTAACTATGGAAAATATTTCAAAATTACTATTTTTTATCTTAAAAACATTAAAAGCTTTCAATTTTGGGATTTTAATAATAATAAACTGTTCTGTCATATCTCAACGAAGCTGTATTTATATCGGGAATCAAAGAGAGCAGTAGAAATTAATGGAATTTTATTAGCAACATTCTGAATATTAGTAATCGAAAAGTAAAAATGGTGAATGTAGGTGTTAAGTAATGGAATGCATGGGCAGATGTTTCAAAATTTTAATAACAACATACGTTATGCTTTGGTCTATGCAGGATTCTTTGAAGAAAAATAAATATGTTTTGGGGTAAATGAAATTTTTTTAAATCGATACCTTTAAGGTTTCTCTTGTGGATAATCATTATTTATGAATTGTGTAAGGTAAAAAATTTTCTTGTTTGAAATGTTTTTACGATAATTAAAATTCGGCATCTTGTATTTAATAAGAAATTAATGCAATATTTTTTATGATGCCGGTAATAAAATTAATATTTATCAACATTTTAAAACTATTTTTACTGCTTGAAAATAATACTATGATTATTAAGCATGAAGAGAAGGAATATTAATTTTTGAGAGATTTATCTTGAGAACATTCATTTTTGTTGGATAAAAGAGTTAAGTATTAATTAAAAATGTCTAATTTTATTTGAATAATTTTTTAAAAGAAAAACACGTTTATATCTTCTTTTCATACATTTTCTTTTTTTATAAAAAATATTAGAAATCGGTATTATAAAATGAGTATCGCATTATTTGAAACCATCTCTGAATTGTTTAATTATTCTATGAAATTCTGAATTTTAGAATAATTGCATTCATATTTATAATTACTTTTCATTTAAAAATTCAATTACAATCCAAGAAAGGAGAATAAATACTAATCTTTGCATAAAAATGAAAAACGTTATTAATTAAAACTACTTGTAAATTGATTTCAAATAATTTAGGGGTGGGGAGGAGCAAATAGCACTAGCCAAGGATCGAACTCTAGTCTCATGAATGCTAAGCGAATACTTTAACCACTATACTAATTGGAGATCGGCAATGGAGGCGCTTGTTTAGTATATAAGCTATGCTGAAATTTTAAAGGGCAGTTGCTCAGAATTGGCTGGCTATTGCCAATTTTGATATTTTCATGAATGAACATTTGAAATGCATACTTCCAGTATACTAAATCTCATCTCGAACTGAATTTTCACCTCCATGTCCACCTTCCTTATACGAAAAACAAGTTACATAGTACTTAAAATAATAAATACCTTTAGTTTCATGGAGTAAAAAAAAATATTAGTTGTTTTGCTTACGGTACGGAGAACAAAATTTGAACAAAAACTTTTGGATCCTTTTAATGGTGAACATTCGACATATATTGAAAATATACCTCATAAATCGTTAATTATCCTCTTATTCTCCTGCTTTTCTTTCCTTCTGGAGAAAATGAATAAACATCAGCAAATCCTTATTCTAAAAGTAAGACTTATCCAATATTAGCCCAATTATGTTTATTTGGAAATTTGGCATAGGGAAAAACCATGAAAAGTAACGCTACTTCTAAATCACGAAATAGTTTAGGTTAATAGCTAAAAATCATTCAATTAGAAATCGAGAGCTTGCCGAATATTCATGTTTCAATTTCCTAAAAGTTCGAAAAACACATTTTTGCCATACGTCAATCTGAACACAAAATCAATTTGAAGTAGACTTTTAAAATTTAGTATATGAATTTAAGACCAATTTTTTTTTATTTCAATTACATTTTGAATAAAATCTATTTTGAAGAAATCTGTTTGTGGGAGTACATGTGAACTCGATAGCACAAAAAGTAAAGGACTATATATGTAAAATTTAATACACATGTTAAGGATCTAAATTCTCAGACTTTGAAACAAATTTATTAAAGGGTTGACCACCTGTCAGTATGTACATTCGTACACATTTAAAAGCAATAACTCATAAATGAAATGAAAATGCTTGACTGAAGCCAAATGTTTAATCTCGCCCAAGATACACAATGGGGAACTTTTATTACAGAGAATGCGAGAAAGTTTCCGGAAGACTAATCCTCTTGGTTTATATATATCCCTTAGACAGTGTGAATTTTACACAACACCCACTGCTATTCCAGAAGAGTGAAGTTCAGATGGAAACTGAACTCTTTTAGTTACAATAAAAACATTTTGCAAAAACGCTACACTGCTTATCACCACTTGTTGCTTATCACCAAATGTATAAAAGTGAAAACGGCGCTATTTTTTGCTAGTTTCCCCAACACTTAAAGAGCAAATAACTCAAACTTTCATCTACAGAAATGATAAACATTGATTCCTTAAAAACAAAAACAAAAAATGAAATATGAACATTTTATCTGATTCTTTGGAAAATTTTCATACATACATTGATTGATATAATTTGCAATGGCTTTAAATATTTGTTTTTAAAATAACACTTCATAATAGCTAAACTGCACAGATACAAATAAACAGCTCCATTAAGTTGATTGAAGTTGGAAATAATTACTTTAACAGAATACGTTACCAAACGATTTTTAAGTAAGTTCTTCATTAAAAATAGGCAACATCAATAAAAATAAAAGTATGAAAAAATGCGAAGATAGAACAATAGTTAAAAAGGCAAATTAATGTGTTTTGCTATCCAATGCCGTAGATTTCTCAGGGATTTTTGATTTTTTACTAAATATCCACTATACTCTTACTTAAATTTGTTCGATATTCCAAAAATTATATATTTAACTAATATTAAAATGTATTATCCGAATTAAGCCATTGCAAAGACGTCTGTCCAAGATTTTTTTTTCCAAGTACAATATTGTACAAGCGAACTTCCAAACTAACACTTCTGTTGATAGTTTAATTTATTATTACTTCTTTATGTTCGTTCTTCCCCTGTAAGCTACTAAAGAATTCAAATATAAACAAAGAATGCCATCTGCTTCTTTTTTTCTAACAAGTAAAATAATTAGAAATTAATTGCAAGAAAATTAAAACAAAACCAAATTTACATTATTAATTTTAAAAATTAATAGTTTATCACCACAATGTATGATGAGCATATTAGAAAGTGAATATTAAAAGTGCTGACTGAGTAACAAATTTTTTGTCTTCAAATTATTTGACAGTATTTCATCAAAAATTTGACCTACCAAAGAACCATGGTTTAAAAAACATACCAATAGATTACACAAGCATTCCTGCTACTTTTATGTTATGTACTTAGTATGCAGAGAGCAAATATTATTCGTACTTTATTAAGTTTCTAACAAATGTGAAAACCATCGAAATATGTGAAATGAAGAATATCTTTGAAATCACAACTTATACGGTATATTTAATCAGATTTCAAAATTTGATACATTCACTGTTACCGACTCCCGCCTGAAATTCGGACCATTTATCAAATTAAATAACATTCTCAACCATTTCTTAACGGTAGTAGAGAAGGTGTCATCTAATTAGTAATTAAGTGTGAATCACAGGCGATTCAAGCGGTTACCAATGTGTCAAGCAATATCATTAATTTAACTTAAGGTTCCTTGATAGTTTGGAGCCAAATTGAGAGGCAAAAGCAAAAATAATAGTTTCCGATTTACACAAAAAATAATTAATCAAGAAATAACCTAACGAACACTTTAGACACTGTGGAGATATAGGACTGATGCTTCTCCTGCTCATAAACTTAAGTCGGTTAATAAGTTTTAATATCAGATGAATGACTAAATAAAAATCTTAATATGTACTTTGCACTGGTACTAAGCTTGGTAATACGTCGATTGCTGTATGAATGACCTATAATTCCCACCAACTCTCAACTACAGATAAAAGATAGCAAAGAAAGGGATAACCTAAATAAAAAGTTAGAATCACAGTCGACAGTGGTGACAGCGACTAGGGTAGTATTTTTTTGAGTGTACTCGCATACATTTAATTAAACTTTTCCTTCTTTATTCCATTATGTCTAGCAAAATTTTCACCAATTAGTTTTTTTTTTTCCATTCTGTGTACAATAACACAAGTTTTCAAGCATTAAAAGATTGCGGAATTGTTTTGCAGTCAAAAACGAGTAATGAGTAGGCACGTTACCACAGTTCCGATTTAAGTCGTTTATAGAACTACGAAATCTTCCACATCTAAAATAAAGACAACTGTTTCTGCAATATGCAGCCTATTACGCAATCTATTTTTGGCTAACTACTTAGAGTTCCATTAAAAAGGAGAGAAAGCAGATCTATACAGGATTTATTTTTAAAACAAGGGGCTAACAAATAGATGGGCATAACGCAGTTTGAAATCTTTGAAAATAGTAGATAAGCTTCATTCAAGGTAACTTCAGTTATATCTGAGTCAACAAAAGATTTAGAAGCAAAAGTATAAAAACTTTCTTCAAACAGTGCCTTCTTTTAATAAGGCGAGAGGAATTAACTCATGCTCCAAAACATTTCCGACACCGGACTTCATTCGGGAGCAGGAATTAGCCTAAGTCAGAAGACGCCGATAGCTTTAAAAAGTGATTAATTTCGGATTGCAATCCTGGTTAAAAATAGTTCTTACTTCTCAGCTAAAGGTGACTTAAAAGATTCGGAGTTTACGGAAGAACTTAGGCGGGATTTTCTTTCATTTTTCTTTGGAGCTCGAATTTAGGTTGTCTTATCTGCTTCATTGAGTAAGACAAAAGCTTTTAAGTATATAGAGAAAAGTGTAGAATCGAATTTTTTCATAGTTTTGTTTTCGAAAGAAGTTAAGTACGGATGCGATTTAAAAGCAAATATTTTTAAAATTTCGGATAAGTTATAATTAAAAAAAATTGAGTTTATGCATAAACAGAGAAGATTTTTCCTCTCCCCTTTCAAATATTTCCGTATTTCAATCTGGAATTGTTTTTGTATTTATGTAAATTTATCACTCAGACTAGGGCGGAGAAAAAAGTGATTAACATGGTGTGACACAAAAAAGTGTTTAGAATGGTTATTGCCTGTTAAACTTTCCAAAGAAAAGTTTTAGGAGGAATTGAAAAAGTGAGGTAACGGTGTTAATTTCTGTTAAGTATTTAATCATAATATTAATAAATTATAACAGTGTACTTTTGAATCAAATTTTAATGTTTTAGCTCAATTTGTATAATGAATCAATTGTTGGTCTCACACTCAAAGATTTAAGTGAAGCAAGGCCGATAAACTTTAACCCCTTAACAATTTGGTTCTCGCTAATGTCTAATTAAATCAATCTTTCCATTTTGAGAAAACGCATTCGAATCGATTCAATTAAAAATAAAAACAGCAATTGAAATGTTTAAGAATGCCAGGAATTAAAAGACTTAATTTGTAATTTTAAAAATAATGGCAATTCTACGTACTGGCTAATCAGTATTTGTTTGATTAATAAAAAATTGAATATTAAATTTGCAGACTTTAAACAATTGGAATATCCATTCCATTTGTTTCATGCGTTCAAACTCGAAATCAGGTTGCGAAGACATCACATAGCCATCAGTCAGAATCTCCGATATCTACAGCAAGTATTAAGGAAATAACAATAATGATATGATAAATCTGATAAATCTAATAATTTTAATTTGTTTTATCTCTGCTTTTAATTCTAATTGCCTTTCGTTTTTCGAAAATGGAGTCTGAAAAAAAAGTAGGAAGAATAGTTTAGTAAATACTATTTGGTCTTGATCCTATTCGTTAGTCTGTTAATTATAAGTTTTATGCTATCGGTACATTTTAAATTCTTAGGCAAGCCTAGTTTTTGAATAGACCAACTACTTGGAATCTTTTAAAGTCAGTCAACTTCATGGATATTTATTGTTTCAATAAAACCTTTTCGATTAAAAAATATAAATACTCCTAACTTCAATTAACACTTCTGAAGAGTTGCAAAATAATGTGAAGGAAATAGAGAAAACGGGAACTCATAAGCGTATTGATTTAATAAGAAATAAAATATATTACGATAGAAATATTAATTAATAGTGTTAATAATAAATTTAATTTGTTATGGATTGAAAGATTATAGTAAGCGGTGTTAATATTAATGCTTATATCTTAAATAATCACAAACATGTATATGCAGAACCTACTAGAAAATTTCACGCCAAAACATCGCGCACATTTTCAACTTATTTTTTAAATAACATTACAGAAAATCATTTTACATGACTGAGAATCAGATAAAGCACTATTTTTCAGATGTTATCGCTCAGTTCTACAATTATTACAATTTCTAAATTTCCCTCAATTTTATTTCCACGCAGTTCCTCTTCCTTCTTTTTTAAGAAAATGTTTCGGCAAGGTAAAAAAAAGAACGAAATTCTGTTGAAGTTTATACCGAATATAATGGTTATAATCTGTCGGTTTATCCAAAACATTTTAAAGATACCAAATTTATGTCTTAGTACTTGAAATTTAACCTAACAGTTTATTATATATGTTTATTAACTGATTATAAGTTTTTGTTTAATTTCCTAATTAAAAAGAGCATCAAGAACATCCTGTCAGGGCCATTTATTGCTATCTCAATCACGACGTTAAGACCTGAAATACTTCAAGTCCATATGATTTTTGATAAAATAAAATATATAAAACCAATAATTCGATGCTCGGGTCGGATAGTTTGTTAAATAGAAAAGAACTATAACATTTTCTGCATACCAAGCTAATTTTTTAAATCAATGTTTCGATTTTGTTAATACTAATATTGTATATTTTTAAAATGGTACATACACTTATTTACGTAAAGGTTAGTTTTGAAAGAAAATATTTTACAAGATTCGACATAGTCTATTTAAATTTCATTTTGTTTTTTAAAGCAATCTGATTCCCCTCCCCCTTCATATAGTTTTCTAATGATAAACTATTTCTAAGAAATTATGTAAAGAAATAAACATACTATTATAATTTTGATTGAGGTATGAGGATACAACAAAAACACGCTTTCAGCAAAATGCTTCCGGCAAATTTTATTATTATTATTTAATTATTGTAAATGTTCCCTTACACAGACTTTAAAAACAATCCGGTTCATTTGAAATCTATAATTTCATACACTTGCTTTTAAATATATTTACCTAAAATAAAACAAAACGCTTTGGTTCAGAAGAAATACGGGCAGAGTAAGCGCTACTGGGAACATAAAAGATATTTCCAGAAAACTCGCGTCTCGGTCGGCAACTTTCAAACACAGAAAGTTTGAGAAAGGCGGAGAAAGGGGCGTGTCGATGTAGCAGACGGCTGAAGTCTAAGAAAACAGCATAGAAGAAAGTTCAAAATGTACGATGCTTTCTAGGGGCAACTAATACAGGGCTTCGTACACCAATGAATAATATTGAAGGGAAATGCACACTGGCGCCTTCTTTGTTTACGAAGAATAAGAATTTCTATACGCATCAGTGCCTTTTGGTATTTTAAAATAACAGTCACTAATTACAATAACTAGAGTTTCCTCAGTTTTAAACAAGTAAAAAGTACACGATGAAAAAAGAGAGAGAGGGGATAAAACTAGATAGATAAAATTGAAATTTTTTTTAAATGAAGCAGAAACAGACGGAGATATACAGGGATTGCCTTTTATTAATAATTATCTAAAGAATGATTGATTCCATTAGCTCCACTCATTATTAGTTACACATCAGAACTTTTTAGTATTTTAAAAAATTAGTCGTTAACCCTTTAATTGTCTTGCCCCTGGATCATACAGGCATTGAATCATCACAATCATTTAAGCTGAAATTAAATCATTCAAAGACGTAATAATTCGATACACAAAATCCTCAGATACCTAAAGTATTCTGTGAATTCTAAACTGAATCAATAACAGAGCACATTTCACGAAAGTAAGCAGTCATCTAATTAAATAATAAAAAGAAAAAGAAAGCAAGAAGTTAAGTAAGTGAACCGCTTGATATTTATTCTAGATATAAAATCAAAAAGGTGCAAATTAAAGTAGAAAATGAAGAAAGATAACTTTTCACAGTTTCGTTTACTTCGGACTAGTTACATTTTGTTTTTGTACATCTCTGAATTACCCCCCCCCCGCCTACGAGGAATCCTTTTGTGTTCAAAATTATTTGCCTAAATCAACACAACTTTCAACTGAATTTTATCTTAGCAATCAACAGTTTCCCCAATGTTTCTATGTCTATCTGAATCGTTTTACTCGCTCCAGATTTCGAAAGAATATTTATTCACGGGAGAATATATACTTTAATTCAAGGTACATAAATAACGCGGGATTTCGGTCACTTCACCTTATTGCTTAAAATGCTTGAGAATGCCATGCAAGCTAACCTTTAATGTTCCGTTCCCATCCAAAAATAATTAGATGCTTACAATGATTCGCTGGTATTATTCCTTAAAAGACAATAACGCAATTACTTTGATTAGCAACCAAAATTAGAATTTGCTACCTTAGTAAATGTCTGTGTATATTGTTTGCATTATATGTACTTTAAAATAGGCATGCATCTTAACGTCCCTGTAACTGTACTATTGAATTGTCAAAGGTTAAATAAAGAACAGCGATAAAAGAAACATAATCATCTCTAGTAGATAAAAATTAAAAGAGGGTGAAATATATATATATAT
>JAOUZG010051061.1:585578-601736 GCA_026289955.1 Argiope argentata
TATATATATATATATATATATATATATATATATATATATATATATATATATACAATTTTAATTATGTATATTGATGAATGAAGTTCCAATAAAGTAATGACGTATAAAAGATCATTTAAATTAAAGCAAGTATTTGAAGCAAATTATTTTTTAAACTTAATAAATGAATTTTAAATCTCTTTTTAATTATGAAAATCATCCTGTAATTTTTTCTTGGCTTAGCCAGTTTAAAATTTTATTAGCTTTAATAGCATTTAATAAAAGGGTATATTTAGTATTAAAATTGTTTATTATATGAGGGGAGACATTCTTTTTACAATGCATGTTTAATAATGTATTTTGCCAGATTTTGAAATAACAAAATTTATTAACATTTTATTATAAGCAAATAAAAGAGTCAAAAATGTCAATTATTCATTATTACTGAAATTGTATCACATTATTTTGAAAAAATAAATACGAAACCAAATATTAAAAATCACTCAAATACTAGCACCTACAAACTTGAGCTTAACTAATTTTGGAGATTGCCTTCACGATCTCACATCCATGATAGTTTTATTTTAAATTGATTATTTTTCTCGAGTTTTTAATAAGATAAATAACAAATTCTTCTTTCTTAAATTTCTTATTCCTAATAAGTTCAGGACAATAATCATAAAAACCGAGATGATGGCATTTAATTCACAAACCAGAGCGAACCACATTTATATCTTTTTCAAAATCACGTCAAGAATGATAGGATGGGTGAGAGTAATATTTAAAAAAAACCCTCCAAATTCATATTAAGCCTCGTGTCACTGTCTAATTACCTAATACAGAATGTAGATAACAGCCACTAAACGCTGACAAAGAAAAGAGCAGTGTGCTCTCTGTGGAATTTTATATAGGACTCACTCCAAACAATCAATCAAAGAAGGGACGACCGAATCAGTTTTGAGGCTACCCCCTTCCCCTTCCAACCCTAAACTTTTTCTTCCGGACACATCGCGCCGGATCTACTTGTGATCCAACGAAGTAGAAGACGCCTTTCTTCATAAAAATGCACTAATGCCGGACACTCCATGAAACACGCCAAGGTTTTAAGCTGATTAGTAGACAATAAAAAAAGGGGGGAAGAAACCCGACATGCAAATGTGCGTCGAAAGCGCCACCATCATGTGATGTAATTGAAGGGACGGAAGGGGGGACCTTGAAGTGGGGGGATACGAAGAATAAAACGAAACAAAAGCCGAGATGAGTTAAAAGAGCGAGAAATTAGATACCCGAATTTGAAGAAAATTTAATAGGATTAAGGAAGAGATTATAAACCCGTTGATTAATAGATATGAAGCAAAAACTTCTCATAGGCGAATATGTTCGAAATGAATAGGGGGTGGAGGGGAAAGGGAGAGAAGGGTGTTCTTTAACGAATTCGAAGGATGAAAAAGATTTCGCGCAAGGAAGGCACTAAGTAACTAAGATAAATTGAAAAGATCAAGCATTTTCCCTTAAACCTCGGAAGAGAGAGAGAGCGTCTTCGGGATGGTGTTATTTCGCAACAAAATTAAACCGATACGCGCTAAAACTATTTGCTTAATGATTAAATAAAAGTTACCGCTTAAGAGCGTTACTTCACAGCCTAAAGGGGAGGGGCGGGAAAAAAATAAGCAGTTTGTTTTCATGGAATCTACCAAAAAATTTCGAAAATTTGCTGCAAATTAAAACGGCAACTTTTTCAAATTAGCGAGATTTCATAAATTAGAAGTTTCAGAAAAGAGAAAGACGGTCTGGAAGTTAGGAGAATCAATCCAGTGTTATGATTGCGAGTCCCTTCAAGGAAGACTTAATTTACAGAAATATGTTGTAAGACGGGTTTCATTAATTTATAGCACGGGCAGCCATATTTTGAGCGCCTTTAAATTAAATACGGTTATTTCATTTTAAAGGCTTACTGGGAACGAAAATGGTTTAATATATCTGGATTAAAGAAGACATGTCTATCTAAAGATAATTGAATCGTGCATTGAGACTTAGATTTAGAATTCGGCAACTTCAAAATAGAGTAAGCTGTTTTGCAAAATATATTAATTTTTATACAATGGCAAAGGAAAAATCCTTACAAGAAAACATCCATAAATCATTTTCATGTCTTCATCCAAAATATAAGCTTTAAATATGACAAAATCGTAAAAATATTTCAAAGTTACAGTATACTTGAAATTACTACATAAACAGGAAACTGGCGTATAATATTATAATTACTCTGTGAAAAATCTTAATGTTCTACAACATTTTCCAGTGCTCTCTTTATTTTTCACTTGTTTAGAAAGATGCCATTTCTAGAATTTTTCAAATTTTTAGAAGGAAATCGCATTAATCAAATACAGCTTAAATGGTACACTAAATTCTTCCTACTCAAGAGTGAAGAGCTTCCTTCTTCGTGCATATTATTGTTGCATAGATCCATTATAAGAAATTCGCAAAGAAGACGATTAAATCTACAGGACAAATTTAAATCTCTTTCGCGTATCATTAAATAAAAATGAAAATAAAATGATTCCCGTGGGGAAAAAATACAATTTTTTCTTTCAAATTTAAAAAAATTACACCATCTTCTTTTTAATTTTGAATAATATTAAAATACACACGAATGACATTTGCAGAACGGTGCTAGAAGCAAAAAGATCACAGAACGTTATTAATTCTAACAGAACAGAATTTCAATTAAATCTCTAATTTTTAAGAAACTAAGGAGACTAAAATATAGCATTCTAGTAAAATCCGTTCTTTAAATGCATATAGATATAAACAGGCAAAAGTTATAAGAGACAATCTTCGTTTTCAATGTCCAAATTTCGTCTATATTTGCCATTGCAAAAATTAATGAAACAAACTCGGTCATGAATTAATAATTAAAACATGCCGCTTCTAGATGACAAACAAAAAAGTGGTTGACCACAAAAGCCACAACATTTTTAAAAAAACATTTTTTTTAATGCTGAGCACCAGAATTCTTCGTAATAAAAATCAAGGCAGGTATGCATAGAAAATGCAACTGAGATTAAATTTTTGTTAAAACAGACAATTCTGTTGCATGTAATGCTAACATGTTTGGAAATTAAGACTTTACTTTTGTTTTTTAATCTTTATTCTGCATAAAAAATAAGCCCACGAGCAGGATCAATGACTAAAAGCTTCATCATCACTAGAATACATTAGATGAGAAATTGCGCAGCGACAAAAATAATAATCATTTTAAGGAAATAACAAGAATAGTAGAGCTTAAAATACTTCTAGCAGTAACAACTTTGTTTGCAATAAATCATTAATCTCGATCAGTTATGTCAGGAAAACATTTTTAATTCCGGATTTTTGCCAGTCTGTTTCAAAATTTGCCCGATCCCGATTGAGATTTTTTTTTAATTGGTCATCAAAACCAGAGAATATGGGGAAGGGGGAATAAGCAGATTCAGATAAACAAACAATTCTCACAATATTTTTTCACTTTGAAGGATAATACATCTATATGGGCGGAGATCAAAATTCATATTCTTAAGTTTCTTCAATAATCTCCATCTACAAAAATTAAACTAGTATTTGAATACATCAAGATTAACCTAATAATTCAACCTAATAATAACCTCATTTAATATATGAGGAAATTTTAGAGAATAGTCTATTAATCGAGAGTCGTCTGTTAATCCATAATACAGGTCAAGATTAATGAATTTATTTTAAGCAAATTACTCTCTTTCAATTTAAGAAATCACTGTGCACATATAATATATTGGAATGTATATCGCTCTAAAACAGCCAACGGATACGAAGTCGGCACCTTAAGGAAATTATAAGCATGGTGAAACGTAAATAATAACTTAAAACTAGTTAATTCGAATTAAAATTAGGTATCATTACTGACCAGATCACCAAATCGAAACAATAAGAAATCAAATCACAATTAGTAAATAAAAATTTAAATAGCAATGAACACATTATATGCTGTTTTTAAAAGAAAGAGACAAAGAAAACAATTAAAGGCATTAAAAGGGAACCCTTACAAAGGTAAACCAGCTAAGGGTGGTATATCGATACCACAATTAGTACATTCTTTTACAGGAAAAACATGTCTAATAGATCAGACTAACATTCCTCAAAACTAGAACATCGCATTCTCTCAAAGGAGGGGATCTGAAAGGATAATCAAAAAACTAATCTGAATATTAAACTGCGCAAAAAAATATTATATCTAAACAATAATTTATAGAATTTTTTTTAAAAAAAATATTTTACTACTAAGCAAAGTTAAAATTTTCAACGAAGCATGAGAAAAAAAGGGAAAAACAATTATCTTGAGACAAAAATTTTCACATTGTGTAGGAGCTTCTTAACCATATAGTGGTTAAAAAAATCTAGAGAGTTACTTACACAGACCAGCATTTCGACAAATGCAAATCGATTTGAAGGCTACCGTATATTGCATAACATTTAAGCAATATAAAGTAAACGCAATAAATAAACTAAGGCTACTCTGGATTTCTTCACAAACTCAATACATATATACACTCTTAAATTTTATAAAGCAATTCTAAATTAAAAAGAAAAATGAATTTTAGTATCTACGAAATTGGAAAAATAGAATGGAAGCTCAGAGAAAAATTCCGGCTTTCAAAGAAAAATTGTTTAAATGATCAATTTTTTCGGTGGTGCCATAAAATGCAAGAAGATTATAATTGAAATTTATATAATCGTATGAGCGTAATATCTTATTTGGCTCAATAACATATAAATTTTACAGAATGTATTAACGGTGAGAGAAAGTGCAAAACTTTTATTTAGAATCTTTTACGGATCATGGTACTTGTTACATATGAATATTTAGGAAAGGTTCCATTTACTTCACGAGCTATCATGTGATATTTTTCAATTATTTCAGTACCTTAAATCAAGGACTTAACAATCAATGCCACATTACTAAAAGTCGCAAGAACATAATGACAAACATAATTGAAAAAATGTGGGCCATTTATCCGACAGATTCTGGTAAGCGAACGTGTTGTGCTACCAATACAATACAAGCCGAAAATCAATTTCTAAAAACAAATAAATCACACTTTTTGATTTAAAGAATTTTTTTGGAGCAAAATATCACATTTTGGTTACTTTCTTCAAATATGATTAAGAAATAAGATAATTTATGTAAAGATAGCAATAACTTTTAAAGATACGGAAATTAAACTACATAGTACGAAGCACAAACTCAATTAATTTGAAACTGCTGACGGGATTTTATGATAATATCATACAGATACATTGGTTGTTTTTTTTTAATTAATTCAATCGGAAACACTTTTTTTTTTCTTTTTTAATTCTCAATTTGTACAGAGAAAGTAGAGTTCAATTCAACAAACAAAAAAACGATTTTGATAAAGAAATTTATAAGTCTTTTTGAATGGGTATAGATATAACAGAAAAAAATGTTGAACTGGAAATTCCAATAAAAAGTCTGGCATATCTAAAATGGAAACAATTTTAAAACGGTTTGTTATAGACGTTATTCAAACAATACGGTTGAATAAGCGCAAACGTAAGCAAAATGGGCCGTACTGAAATTTTGGTTTATCTTTTTAGTCTGTTTTTCCTAGGAGAATAGGATGATAAGATGTGTATAAGCTGAATATTCATTGACTTTTTAACTTGCGTGCCCTTCGCTTTCGTAGAGAAGAGGGAAAAAGCTCAAGTGTCAGATAAAATTCTCGCTAAAGCGACAAATCTAATTCAATATTAAGGGATAGCATTATTTCTTTAATTTATTCCCTTCATTCGCGCTAACTGAGCCCAGAATACCCAATCGTGAACTCCCAACGAAATATCCAAAGGCGCCAAGTCAGATGACGGATGCTTCTGAAACTTTAAATAACGCGCCTCATCCTATATTTACGGCTTTTCCTCTGTCCCCCCAAAAGAAGCCCCCCAAAGAAACAGATCTTCTCCGTTTCAGAGATTTGAGTCGCTAATTCTACTCCTTTCTATCAGGGTGACGTTTTGAGCTTTTGCATTTTTAAATGGCCGAGTCCGAAGGAGCTCCACTTAAGCGTACATAACCCACAGTTTTTCAAAACAGCTAGGAGGGGTACCCTGAAAAGAAAAAAAGAAGAAAAAAGCGAACAAGAACAAAAATTCCGAGAGAGCCAGGAAAAATGCGTTCTCAAGTTAGAGAAGTTCCTTAGCTAAGCATGTTGTATGAAAAAGCAGCTCACCTGTAAAAGAGTGGGGGGAGGCAGATGACAGTAAAGCCTTGAAGAGCTCTAAGACAAGCGGACGGTCCTTCTTAATCCCAGGGACTTTGACAGACCAAGAAATCCCGGTAATGTATCATTTTTACCTAGTCCTCTCTCCAGTCTTCGACTAATAGGATTAGTTAGCTCTGTGGCAGGTATGCAAATGACTTAGCAACCTGTCTTTCTACTTTATTAATTTGTCTCCGCCGTCGAAGAGAGAGAGAAGGCTTTCTTTCTTTCTTTTTTTTTACCTCGGGGTAAATCTCCATCCTAACAAAAAGCGCCCCCCTTTCCCCACTGTCCACGGCTGCGTGTAATCAGGGCGTGTCAGTTTGTATCAAGGGCCTTTCCTTGGAAAAGGCAGACTTTTCGGGGGCAAAAGACGGAGGGCTTCCTTTAGCCGGTCTTCTTGTCAAATTTTAATCCACGCTCATCATTTTCCAATGGCTTCACATCACCCACCCATATCGGGCTGTCGCGCTCAAGCCGACGGGATTAACTGGCCCCAAATGCAATTACTAGAGGCCGCGGATTTCATTTCCGAAGGATTAAGGGACCGGAGTGTGTGTGCAATGCGGGGTGGGGTTGGGAGTGAGAGAGCTCTATCTTGTGCTCTCGACGTAAGAAAAAGGAAAAAAGAAAGATTGCGGACGGGGGGGCAAGAAGGTACAGAAAAGGGGAAAGAAGAAAAGAAAAAATAAGAAAAATGTGCGCGTGGAAAAGAGCATGCGGCCTAAAGGCGTCATACTTTTCGCGGTAACTTGCTTCCCTTCTTACGCAAATCAAACTGGTTGACTTTCTTTCATGTTTTTCTTTTTTGTTCATGCCGCCAACCCTCGCTTTTCCTATCACTTTCTCATTCTCGATTACGCCAAGATAGTGAATTCTATGGTTATGCCGGTCCATCCTCCCCTCCTTCCACCTACAGGCTAGAGAAAGGGATTTCGTACCTTCTCTGGGAAAAGTGTCCGCTTTCGCGCGCTTTCAACGGCTATAAGATTTTATTAGGTTTGCCAGTAACGGTTCGATTACGGGGTAAAATAGTATATGTACAAGAAGTTAAAAAAAGAAAGAAAAGAAAAAAAATAAACAAAAGGAAGCCCGAATCGGTTGAGGGAGGGAATGAAGCAGATTACGCGGTTCAACTGCATCCCTGAGAAACAGAAGAGATTTATGGCGTATAAAGGGAATATAAAGGTTAGAAGAAGAAGAGGAAAACGAGAGAGTGAAAGAAAGAAACAACTGCTTTCATGACTTTAAATCTTTAAAAAAAGAAAAGCACACTCACAATGATAAAAAAAAAAGAGTGAGAGAGAGAAGATATGTAGGGGGATATAAATGTTTGCTACGTTTTTTGTTGTTTGTTTACCTCTGACTGGATGATAAAGCTAACACACCACACACTGACATACACACTGACATACACAATGTATTTCAATACAATACTTTGCATTCCAGATTTTTTAAAAAAAACTGGCGCAACATTTTTACAAAACAACATATGAAATTAATATAAACTAGTTTCATCTATTTAAAAATATTAAACAGTCAGGATTTTTTTTTTTTTTAATTTCTTTCGAGATCTGCTTTTGGAATCAAAGGAATTCTTTGACTCCGTCAAGAGTGAAAAAAGTTTCCACCACCCTAAATGAACAAATAAGTGGGGAAATGATCCAATATAATGATCAACATTATCAAATAAAAACAACTTTTTGAATCTATTTCTTTTCCTCTTTTTTTTTCTTTTTGCTAAAAAAATAAAATATTTTCCAGTAAGTTTTTTTTAAAAAAATAGCTTTCAGGTTCATTTTTACCGATTTAAAAGAAAGCTACGGAAAGATAATGTTGATGTTCAGTGTCACTTGTATTTCGGATTGTAAGCAGGAATTCCGTATTCTTGGTTTTTGGAAAAAATGCTTGTCCGCATTTTTGACATTTATACTCAGCATCGGCAATAAATTTCGCTTTTGATTAATTACATTATTCAGAGTATATTTATATATGGTGGGTAATTATATATGGAATAAATGTAGAACATTCTTGACCTTAAACCATATATATGTTTTGCTGAGTGAAAGATTATTTATTCTTATTAAATAAAAAAAAGGTACTTTTCAATCAAAAATCACCATAGGATTCCATTAACAAAAAATGTTAAAGAGCTATTAAATCCTCGAAGCACTCTTTCCCTTTGAGAAATTCCTCGCTCTTTGTTTACCATGCTACAACCCCCCCTTCCCCCAATAAACATTGCGATAATTTTTTTTTATGTTGTAAAGCCAAAATGATACACAATGATACAAACCAAATTTTTAATAAATTAAAAATCAGAAAATACTTTCTGCTTTGTTAAAGAAATTAACTGAAAAAAATTGCTAATGCATATACTTTTGTATAAATTATTTTAATAACCAAGTACATAAAATCATCAGATAAAGTTCGCAAACGGATCAGTTGGCCCCAACTCTCACAGCAATAAGATAACTGCAAATAAACTGAAAGAAATTCAACATCACAAAACTGGCTTTGAAATGTGTTTGAAGAAGATATTAAGCCTATAAGTTTACTTAGCGACAGAACACTACAGTGGCACATGGCATTTATTGTGACAATATAAGAACCCAAAAATGCTCTTTTATAAGAAATATGCTTAACATTATTTTAATAATCCAATATAATAAATTTTCATGCGAAGGTTCTCACCTACTAAACATAATCCTATAAATAAACTAATTTATGTCTAAAACATAAGCTCTTCGTTATAGAGCATATTATTCCGTAGCAAATTATGGCCTAAAATGCATTAGGAGTGGTTGTCTAACGGAACAAAGCATAAATCCTGCTAAAATCAAAAATAATGAATCTACGAGAATCTAAAAATAGTGTTCTTAATCAGAACAAATATTAAAGTAAATGGTCCAAAAAACCGTGTTGCTTCAAAATCGGGCATTAATGTAGCTAAAGAAGAATGAATAAAATAAGCATAAGGAACTACATATAAATAAGATACCAAGCAAATTGAAGATAAAAGAATAGGAAAATGTTGGCAAGATATGTATAAAAAAATTCGAGGATTCTCGAAACAAAATCATTTTTAAAGCTAGTATATAATCACATTTCTACTTTTTTACACTATTGCTTTCCGTTTCAGAGAATAATTTAAGTTAGAGCTTCTTAAATTATTTCGAACTGCAATCCAAGATAAATGAAAATATTTTATTGCCTCATATTCATTACAATAGAAAAAGTAAACAGGTGAACAAAGCATTCAATAGAGGTTAGGACGACATTCAGTCAAGCCAAATTTAAATTATCCCTTTAATACAGTAAAAGGGAAAAAATGATTTCGATAGCAACACTCGTTAATATATAAAGGGCATAAATTGAAATTTTATTAATAAAAAGATACTTGAAATTCCACCAATTTCGGGGGATGGGTGAGGGTGGGGGAATTCGGTCTATCTACCTGAATGGCTTATAAACACTCCAGATAATTACAATCAAAAATAAAAGTGTTAAATCCCATATTTTTGTAGGATATTAATAAAATGACTGATACAAGATAAGTTTTTGAATTACAGCACCCAACATATCAACGAATGTGACAGAGGAACTACCAATAAATGTTTTCGATACAGCCCCTCCCCTTAATTCCCGTACGTCACACAAGACATTTAAGAAGTCCCGATTAAAGTAATGAAAGACAAAAGTTTTACATTTATAAAAGGAAGAAAGTTGGAATTAGATATTATCAGAAAAGTTAAATACATTTACCGCGCAGACGTATCGCTGCAAATACAATAATAAAAAGTTTAATGCTATCAAAATACAAAGCTTTTGTGAAGAAATATTGATATTCCACAAAAATAATGAAAATTCTAAATCATAAATACTACTGTCTCACACTCTCATTTTGAGATTTCAAATTAATCTAACTGAAGAATTGGATACGAGAACTTGCAATTATTAAGTGAATGCTTTTATATTGTTAAGAGAAATATATTAATTTGATGTAAACTAGGAAAAACAACACGGCGAGTAGAGTTCTTGAGCACAAATTAAATAAATGCATAATAAGCATAACTTTACTTAAGACACTTAAAATTACAAATCGTAGTGAGTAAATAATTCATTTCGAGTTAGAGTAAGAAAAATGAAACAATCTTCTAATCTCATGTTACCGGAGAAAGACAGACGATTCTTAAAGGAATAAGCAATGTTTGAATAGATATGAAGGTATTTTGTAGGGAATTCTTACATCGTCAAATAATGATTCCAAGACAAAAATTTCACCAGTTACACAATTTAAACGCGGTCTTTTTAAAAATAAAATAATAAAATAATAATTTTAAAAAACCGTAAGCATAGCTCAGAATTAAAAATTGTATAGTTTAAGACTTTAATGCTAAACAAATTTCAAATTTCGAAGACATGTTAAAATAAGAGAGAAAAAGAGAAGATTTCGCTCAACTAAAATCATAGAAGAGAAAGAAAGAAAGGAAAGGAGTGTGGAAAAAAATGATATATCAAATACTTTTTTGTATGCGGTTCTCTAGAATATTTGTAATTGAATTCCAGCCATTTCAGGCAATAAAATCGAAATAACACAGACTGTTTACAAAAAAGATAATAAATGCTCAAATCACAAACTTAGTGTTATTATCTTGGTAAACAGATTTTTGTCATCATAAATGTATCATTTTTAAGAGCTTGTGGGATTGTTATCTTAGATTCAAGGTAACAAATGAATAAAAAAGTTTTTTTTTCTTTTTCTTTCCAAACAATGTGAATTCATTCAATGATGTTTCATTTCGAACTCCGAACTTAACACCGAAGATAGCATATTATATGATGGTCCTGAATTTACATTTATGTCACTGAATTAAAATAACATTAAGTAATGAACGTTTTCAAATTCTTAATTTAAAAAGTTCGAATTTCCAAGTTCATTAATTCACTTTGTTCATCTATAAATTCCAAGTAAGGAAAAGCATACAAAAAAGGATCAAATCCATTGCCGCGTTTTGTGTTATTGCTATATAACATACAAAATTAAGAAACTAACACACACGTGTATAAAAAATGTTTCAGACTGGATAATATTTTTGAAAAACAATTTTTAAAAGGACAATAATTAGCATTCCCAAGAGATACGACTTATTGATAAGTTTATCGTTCCTTTCTATAATAGCAACAAGTGGAAATGGTCTCCTTGAATCCTTCTCGCATATCCTTAATGAAAGTATCATTTCCTCTACCTACAAACAAATTGCGGATTTATGGAGAATTGTAAGGCAATGAGCCCTTCAAATGAATTTTGCATTTCGTAGTGTAGCAAAGAGAAACGAGAATGTATTTTGTAGGTCTCTTTGAAGACCGACTGAGAACCAAAATTTGATCTTGTTACTAAAATTTTAGTATCAAGATTATGTCAGAAATTTCATTCGTTTAAGTTTATGGATTTTTGATACAAGAATTATATTGGATTATTGCATATACAGGCATGAAAATCTACACATCGAAAGTAGATCAATCCGTAAACAGATTTCATTAAAAATTTAACTCCAAATCAGTTTTTTTCCTTTCGACATTGCTTATATATGTACACAATAATGCGCATTTTGTGCGATTTATGGTAATGCCATGAAGAGAATCAATTATCCTCTTCCTCTGACCTCTTCCTTTGAAAAATTGATTCAAAAGTTGGCACAGATTCGCAATTTTTATGATAAGATCACATATCAATTTAATGCCCGGTTATATTTTTTAGCTATTGCGTTTGCAAGTCCTCAAATAAACAAACCGACAGGCAGGCAACCCTTTTCTCATTTAGTCAAAAATTTGATACAAGTCTACACATATCTGATAGTAAAATCTATTTCCATCTAACACAGCGTCTACGTTATTATGTCCACTGAGGTGCGAGCAGATAAGACATTCTATAAACAAATTTTACACAAACTTCAAAGAAAATCTAAAATTATGGTATAAAGACCAAATTCCATCCGTCTAGGTCAGTGTGTTTTTGTATCTTCAAAGATATCCTTGAGTTGGTTAATAACTCCAAAAAATGCTTTTATCGGACTCGAATAGGACTCAAACGTGGAGATTCATCAAAATTTCGAGATCGACATTTTTTGATGAATGCAATATTTTATTTTATTATACTTCGTACAACTATTAACAAAAAATAAATACATTCGCAATGAAAAGAGCCAATTTTCAAGAAATTCGCATTACCGGTTAAGAGAAGCAAATTTTAATATCAAACGAATAACGCAAAAAAAACTATTTTCTCTATTTCTACAAAAGTAGTGTATTACTCCCTATATTCCATCAACTATTCTCTATCATCCCTAAATACAATCTGATCAATATCCTAAGAAATAAAATGTTTAAATCGAAAATATAATATAGCAAATATAAACGAATAACTTTCCAAAATCCATCGAATGATTTAAAATATTTGAAAGAAAACAGAGCTAAAGTACAGAATTTGGCAGGAAAATAAATGCCTTTTAAAAGACAGGTAATATTATAGGCATAATTGAAGGCTCTAAAGGAATACAAGTAATAAGATCTGATAAATTGTTTTCAATTACAGCAGCCATAAATTTAAGTTCCTCCTATTATCGCACTTCTCCGGGCAGCAAAGATTTTCAATAGTTCCGAAATTTACGTGTTATTTAAAGAGCGATTGTAGTGGGACTTTTTGTTTAGGGAGATAACTCTGTAGTCATTAGACTTTATGACCATGAATATACTTTTTTCTTGATGGCCGACCTCTGCACCTTTAAGTGGCTTTTTCGCTGCTGTTTTCCTCTTTAACATTCAGTTATATGGCTGGCTAATTGCTATGATTTTGGTGTCAGGTTAAAATGCGAATATTCCACATAACGTTTTATATGTAGGATGGTCAAAACATGAAATATTTCTAAGTATTATTATTAATTATAAGCTGAAATTTAGGAAATATTTATTATGCGTTAATCGATAGGCTTAGATTGTTTCAAAACTTCATAACGAATTTTGAATTAATCCATCAGCAAAGTATGATTTCAAAATCAACAAATTTGCATTCATTCGAATCAATGCTATACTTAAAATAAGTTATTAATTTCATACATTTTTGCTTTAACAATTTTTATCTCTCTTTGCGATTTGAAATAAACTGACAGCTATGCGATTGATGATTAGTAGAATTAAAATTGACTTTTAATCGCAAATAAGAAGTTTGTTACCAATTATTATTATATTATTATTACCTTTACCAATTATTATTATATCAAATAGCTACTGTTTATTCTACTGCGTTACTGCTAGCACATACAACTTACTGAAATTTTTTAGTGATTATCCTTTAAATTCATATGTCCAAGCTCCACAAGTATTATAATCACTTAATGCATGCTAATTTTGCCATTTATACATGTGTGTGAATTGTTTTATTAAGTATATTTCGTTATGGGCGATATTTAGTTTGGGCATTCATATATATTAATGCGTTTATATTTCACAAGAAAGTTGCGTATTTTTCAGGCAATGAAATTCAGAATACATATTCAAAAAAATATATTCATATAAAATTTTTAAAATATATTTAAATTGAATATTTACTAAAAAAATGATGAAGGATTCTTAAAAACCAAATTTTCAAAAACTCAAAAATTACAAACTGCTTTAAAAAAATAATTACAAATTCATAGTTTTAAAATTTCTCATCTTGAAAGTAGAAATAACCCACTGTTGATTAACAAATTACTCAATAACAATATGCCTTTAAAAATTCCCCCTTTTTCTTGTTTAGATTATATATTTTTACAATGTGAATATTATGAATAAAGTATATAGATTTTGCCACATAATTATTAGAGCAATAAGCGTAATTCAGTTTTTTTTTTTTTTTAAGTAACCAAAATTTTGCTTAAAGTAGAAATGAAATATTTAATTCCATCTCTTGAATAATTATTCTCCTTGCAAACTGCTATGCAAATAAATATCAGATAATTACGAATAAATATTTGTATTCTATAATAATTAACTTCTTAACACTTAAGGAATTTGGTATACCTTCTTGGAAGACTATTTTCAAGGAGTAGAACAAATGCTTTTCAGTTAGAATGTAAAGTCGATTGGGTGGAGGTTTTTTTTCTACTTACCACTGAAAGTTGAGAAGAAAGCAGAGATAAATTATCACAAACAGTGCAATGGAAAGTGGCAGGAAAGCGAATCATTTTAAAACACATTTTTATTCCGAGTTTGAACATTTTACTAACAGTATATATATCCTATTTTATACAACTTCTATGTATCAAAGTGTTCCGATTAGAATAGTTATGCATATTAAATGACTTATAAAACATTTCGAAAATAATCACTGCCTTAAGTATAAAAAAATCAACTTAAAAAAATAGAAGAAAACCTAGTTACGCATGTCGTCGTCGGGTAAGTGGGCACCTTCTATCTAAATTTTAGAAGTAGCAAAAACTTTTTTATTATTAATTAACAAAAAGCGTGGAATACTATATCAATACTGGCAACATAGATAAAAAAAATAAAACGTCAAGATTTTTATTGCTGGTGCGGCTGAGAAAGACACATAACTATGTGACAGATAGGTAGCGTTCCAAAATTCTCAAATGATTTGTTATGACGCAATTATTAAATCGGACTCGCGATTCATAATGAACTATTTACACGAAATCCTAAATAAGTTTTTGAAAAAAAAAATCTTTAGCCCTATCGGTCGCAGACAGAGAAACAAATAGCCTCCTGCGACCGCTCTCCGCTGATCCTGCAATGGGAACGCGGGGGCTTGACTCCGCCAAACAAATAGCGCGAGTGGTCACAAGTCAATAGCCGATGAAAAAACGCTCCCTAAAGCGATAAGTGGGGCGATCGGAGTTCTTTATTCGCGAGAGGGGGCCAGTCAATTACAAGGAGTAATCCGTGAGGCCGATCGCTATTCACCTGGTGGAGGCGACACAAAAACTTCATTTCGGGAAGCTTTCCCGACCAGATAAGGGAGAGCTCCGGTCCCAACCCAAGAACTAATCCGCCCCCTGTCACCTGTCAGAGGTGTCGTAAAGCGAGGGATTTGGGTTCGGGAGCGGATCATTTGCTCCGGGAGCCCCGACGGAGATAATATGGGAAGAGGGCTTCCGCGACACGCACTTCAGCGCTGTTTTCGGCGACTACAGGGGCATGTTTTTTTTTTTTTTATTCCGGTTTGTTTTTACCGATATCCGTTTCGAGAGTGAGAAGGTAAAGAAAGAAAGAGAGGGATTTGTAGATTTTATTCAAAAAAAAAAGGAAAAAGAGGAAAAGAATTGTAAAAAAAAGGAAACGGGATATGTTGAGACATGGATGATAAAAAAAAATATTTAGTTTTAAAGTATAATACGAATTTTATCATAAAAACTTGCAATTGTTATTAGTTTAATGGCATGTTCTAGAGAAGAACAATGAAGAAGACATCTTAATTATTTAAAAGCATTAAATACTTTCTATTTCTTCAAAAATATAGTGGAAAATTTTTAATATTCAAAGTTTTGTTTACAAACGGTCATAAAATCATAAATTGATTGATTTATAAGATTTACACCCCATTATAAAAATACACTAGACTAGAGATACTAACGAAGGCGCCTCGCAGTTTCTTCTCACCCAAATTCCAAACTTTAACACCAAACTAGTAGTGATGGGATGTTCATCCTATCAGGTTTTATCATGTACCAGGTAACCGTATAAGATGTACCTTCAGAGAGCAACGGTAGCAAGGCTATGATTACTTTGTCACGAAATCGAAATATTTTCAATGAACACCATCACGTTAAGTATTTTACGGAAAGAAGTATTTATGTGTGTGTGTGTGTGTGTGTGTGTGTGTGTGTGTGTG
>JAOUZG010051061.1:601746-622541 GCA_026289955.1 Argiope argentata
GTGCGTGCGTGCGTGCGTGCGTGCGTGCGAAACGCGTTTTAAATGCGTCGTTAACGCCTTACGTAATTAGCATTATGCATTTTAAAGCCTTTCATTCCTCACCATCATTTCAGTTTTTTCTGAAAATATTGAGTATTAAGGGAATAGTGGTTATTAATTGTTCGTAAGATCCAATGATATCGATTATAATACCTGGTACATTGATAAAAATGTTAGATTTTTAGTAGTCTCTATAATTAGCACAAAAACATTACATTTAGAAATCAACGAATTTTAACTGCGACACAAAATTTTTGATCAAAATCAGATTATTACAGAAAAGAAGAATACAAAGAGGATACAGAAGGATATAAAATTGTAGTCGGGATTTAATTGTAAAATTTAAGTTCTCATTTGACTATAAGAGTGTGAACTGTAAGTGAAGAAAAGAATTGTTATTACTTTTTGGAAGCCAAAATAATAGTTCTGCCGGTACGTCAGAAAATGACGGCACGTTAGCCATGACCAAATGTAACATATGCTGAATAAACGTAACTAGCACGGGATTCTAGAAACGAGCGATATTTCGATAATAAAGACGAGGTTTCACCACTAATTCATCCTAAACCTCAAAAGTAATCACTTTTTACATAAAAAAAGTTTATTACTTACAAGTTAGATATAAATATCACTAAAAATATGCATACTTCATCTAATTTGATGATTGCAGCGACTCATTGCTTACACTGTCAGTAACGGTCTAATATACTCAGAAACGAATCTGTAGCTATTAATATTGCTTACTAATCATCTCAAAAATTCAATTTTAACTTTCTTCAACGCAACAATTATAGTTAATACACTGATAGATAAACGGAAAAAAATATAAATATAAAAAGATTAAACTTCGAAAAGCTAATCAAGCATATTTAATAAAATATCATCATATAAAATTTTATTTTGCATATATAACTCTCAATTTACACAATATCTATAAACTAAATCGAAATTTAACTATTTTATCTTAATCAGTGCCTTGCACATCAATGAATATATCAAGGTAAAATAGAGCTTGCCACTAGACTACCGATACCAGCAACTGCTCTTTGTTAAATGAATAAGATATAATTATTTCAATAATCAATATCTTTAAAATGATTCAAAGTATTGCGAAACAGACTTAGCTACTGTGCTTCTCAAATTGCAGTAAATTCAGTATTTAAACAAGCAATTATCTTGTTTTGATGAAATCGGTCTCATTAGATGAAAATATTAAATTACCGGCAAGCAGATTTGATGATACTTTAGGTTTACCATTAGATCAATTGCTTTCACTTGAATTTCCCTCTCCGGAAAACAATAACATCTTTTAAAGATTGTATGCTCTTATTAAACAACAGCGTCTTAAGTAAGTATTGACTATAGAGACTACATATACAATATACTCGGTAATTATGGACCTACAGATAAGTCAAATTCTCTTTGTAATGCAAAATATTTCTTCCAGATTCAAATATTTAATTTTGTGTGAAATTCAAAACTGGCATCAAATTTCAAAATTCAATATTAAAATAAATGGGAAAAAATAAACCTACAACCAGGTCAATTTGATATTTTCTTTTAATAAACTATACAATAACACATCATTCAGGCCACATTTTCATTATGGAATTCAGTATAGAGAATGTATTATAGCCATCTTTTAATAAGTTTATTAATGTTTTTTTTTAAATGGTTTGCAAGTCGTATTTCTTGAGATTTTATAATTCAGTTTTTTAAAACCATCTTTAATTAATGAACTTACAAAATATAGAACCTTAATTTATAGAAAATTTTAGCGAGATATACAGCATACAATAGTATCTCAATTACAATAGTAGGAGCAAACAGAAGAATTCAGAATTTCAAACAGAACTACTAAATAATTACGAAAAATTATAACAAGAATATAGAAAATAGTTTCGCTATGTTTGAATTTTTTTTTATTACTGAACCAACAACAAGTAATATAAAAACAACTTTTTTAAATCAATTCCTACTTTGAATATTAGGAAAAATTTAGGAAGTTAGGAAACATTTTATTTTAGTTACTTTTTATTAAATAATTCTAATTGTTGTTCTCGTGTTCCGCTTTACAGCGGGAGGAGGAGTGAAATAGCTTCAGAAAGTATGGACCCCTGAGCACCCGAATAGCGATCACCTTTGACTCAGTATCCCCAGTAGTATAACTCTCGACATGGAGAGCTATGTGACCGAGTTCGAATTTGCAACACAAGGGATGCGAATTCAACGCCCTACCAACCAGGCTATCCCGAATAACAATTACAGCTACTTTAAAGAACTACTATAAAGGGAAGAAAATTAGTTTTTAATTAATTATTAAAAGATTAATGAATTAATATTTGAAAAAACTTTATTAACATCAAATGTCATCTACCACAAGTTTTAAAAAAATTACTTGAACTTGATTGGATGAATAAAAAGTATTTTATTAACGGGAGAGAGAGAGAGAGAGCGCTAATGGTAGGAAATGAAAAATATATAGTATATTCTCCAAAGAACGCCCTGGGTAGTCTGAAATTTCTCACATGAGAGCCGCGACATATGCATTTTTATTACCTTATTTCCAATTTTAATTCTATTTCATAGATAACACTTTTGTTACAGACTTACTACAGCTATAACTAGGTCCAAGAAATATTCTTACAAAATGATAATATTGATAAATTTGAGTGGACTCAAGTTCCACTTATTGGAATTGCTCCATTTGCAATAAACGCTACTTCAGAAGATACTATGTCACATGTCGCAAGACAGTTTATGAGTTAATCCCATTTTTTACATCTTATTTGCGAATTTTTACATCTTATTTGTGCTAGAAAGAGTAGCCGAGTTGCCGCATTAAAAGGTAGCCGATTCTAATTAATTCTAAAATTATGATTAATAGACAGAAATTAAACGGTTTTATACATTTTATTGATTATTATAAGAATTAAAATTGTTTAATCCTTATAATATATTTGTAGCTTTATTACGAGCACCTAATTAAAACCTGGATTTACAAGACCACCAAAAATCGGAAAAATTTAAGAATCACTGCCATTAAATTCTTTTTCCATCATCCATATACACCTGATATGAATTTTTGAAATTCCGATAATCAATAAATATAGTTGCACGTTAAATTCTTCTATTTCCATATAACTGAGAAAATATGGATTTTCATAAGCAGACATAACACCCCTCCATGTCCCGGCGACTATAATCTTAAAGATTATTTAAACAGTTGGGTGAGCATGGGGATTTATAAGCAGACAACTATGACAAAGAAAAAGATTTCTCCTCGATGGGATTTGTCTGTTTGCTTGCTTCTGTGAAGCAGATATAAAAAACTATGTTTACAGTTGAAAGCATGTGCAATTATTGAACTGAAAGGAATATACGACCGAATGCCAATAGAAATGCTTAGCGACGTCTACAATGAATACTATATATGGATTTAATCAAACGTTTGAACAACAATAAACATTTCGCATAAAAAATTAAGTATTTAGTTAAAAACAAACTCTAAAATATCTTTAAAAAACATGAGTTAAAAAGGACTTAGAAGTTATTCTACAATAGAAAGAACCATAAATAGGTCTTTTATAGAAACCATACATTAACAGTTGAAAGAATGGAATTTTTTTGAAAGAAAATTTAGTAAAAAAGCGTATATGGCCTTTATTTCGTTCTCGTATACATTCAATATATATCAATGAAATGATCCAACCGCATAAAATTCCAAATTTCAGTTTCTTTCTCGAAAACTCTTTTAAAGAAATTCTCACAAATTTTTAATCATTACTCTTAAATGCATCACCCATCATTTTGTATTAATATGGTGGCTGTACACGGAGCTTATTACTAAAATTTAACTTTTAATTAGCATTAGTTAACTTTTTGAGTAGTTATTTCAATCTATTTCGCCATTTCAGTTTTGTTTCAAAAACTGAACCACAGGAGCGCAATGCTTTTGAGTTTATAATTTTCAAGATATAACATCAAAAACTGCTACTTCTATTTACTACTTCATCTTTAGAATCTGAAACCTAATATATAATGACATATCATGTGGATATTCATTTTATTTCATCTTTCATTTAAACGAAATAGAATCGTTTCAACTAGTCTGGACTCCTAGACTGACCTCCAAAGAATCAATAAAGGTCAGTTATTAAATAACTTAGAAGGCTCTCTTATCGCATCTATTCATATTGACATCTTATAAGAGACTGTAAAAACGAAAAAGAGAAATGCAATGTCTTATTCGAGAAACCTCTTGTTTTGTTCGAAACTACGGAATGGTATTCGATTTTTACTTGAAACAACGAATGCACATCGTTTGAAAGAAATCACTCCATAATCTTTGAACAGAATGAAGCACAATCATTACAAAAATGTCAAAGAGCTTCAATAATTCGATACTCATAAGAACATCTTCTTTTAAAACACCATTTTAATAATACATTTAAATGGAATATAAAGCTTGCAAAGTATTCGTTAAAATAAGCGAGTTGCATATAAAACATTTCTTTTTTTTTAATGCACCTAAAATTTCCTTTAACGATTAGTACATTATAAAATAATGATTTTCTGAAGTTTTCGTATGATAAAAAAGTTTGACCATCCAGTTGAAATGACACATTTAGTAGGTAATACTCATAATAAATTACAAAATAGGTAAAAGATTAAACAAATTATTATTATTAGGGAACGGATCTAGTAGCATTGAGAGTAGTCAACAGGCTTTAAGCACCTAAATTGCCACATGATTCTCCTAAACTTCCACGCGACACCTTAGTTGCTTTAAGTAAATTAAAAACATACACTGTGACAGTTTTTTTAAACTTAATAGTAACAATTTACATGAATAACGGTCATATGAAACGGAAGAAATACAGAAAAATAAACTTTGTTAAAAAAAAAAAAAGGGAAATTCTTTTTCCTAAATTTCTATTCATAATTCCTATCCCACAACCCCCTTTTTTTTTTTAAATTACAAAATCTAACGATAACAAATTCTAGTTAATTAACTTAAAACTTCGTTACTTCCGGATAATTTAAAAATTCACGTCTAAATCTAATGTAAAGGTAAATGCAGACGTTCTATCATTTTCCTTGAACATTTTGCAACCTTTTATGTGTATACGGTCACAAATTTTCAGTATTTCTACATAAAAACTATACAGGTCTTGGTGCGCTGAATGGTTAAAAGATATGTTCTAAATTCCACTTGAAGTAATTAAATCTACATTCTTATGTATCAAACGAAAAAAATGTTACCATGCAATTATGATAAATTAAAAAAGAGAAAAAAGATGGAACTTTAAATATTTCGATCCGGTTGTACACTTTTACATTTTTACTGTACCTCAAAAAGAAACTAAATTTAAAAAATCCGTTTCCGTTGCCCAATTCTTAGTTTCTTAAAATGGTAAAAAGAAATTTTCTAAAATATATATTGGTAGCTGAAACAGGATTTCAAGGCTAAAAGCATACGAAAACCGCATGTCCTTTGATCTAAAATTCCTCTGATCTACATTACGTTTACGTTATTTAAATTTTATTACATCTATCATTCAAGTTCTTAAAAAAAAAAAAAAAAGTGCTGCTGAATTATGAAAAATAGGTTACGATAAAACTTGACAGGTGTTATATTTCGAAGAGTTCGGCTAACTTAAAATGGATATCAAACGATATGTTCAGAAATTAATGACATGAGATTATGTTGCAGCGTATCTGATAAAATAAAAAGAAAAATTTTTATAAACTATCACAACGGTTATCGTATTCAATTCATGTAAAAGGAAAGTAGGATATGGAGAGAATATGAAATAACTCCCCTAACACGAAATAATTTTTATATTTAATTTTTATATTAAAAGCCCCCCCTTTTATCAATACTTCACTAATTTGTTTTCTCTTTTACCAAATTAGATTAAAACTTTCCGTTTCAAAAAATCTGGCTGCCCTACTGAATTAATCAAGAATCCATAACATATCTAAGATGTTCGTATAATTTTGCATTGAATTTTATCAATAAAGGATTTAGTTTTAGTTTAAGAGTTTGAGAAGGGATAATTCGATGCGCGTATGACGTACAAGCAAGGCTGTTATTGGGTTAAACAAAATTCCAGGATATTTGAAAATTTGGAAAATAATCAATATCTAATTTAACATATAGATATTTAATCTAATTGTCAGCGATTCATTTTTGAACTTTCGAGGGCTACTTTAGATAGGGTCACGTATTTCTGAGCCATGATCAGATGACGATGACACCTGGAACAGTCCGTACTTCCGTTTTCCTTTTGAAATTCCAGTTTAATGAGCAATGTCCGTTTGAATAGCAAATATGTACAATGCTCACAATCACGACAAATGTTTAAAAGAATCCGCGTTCTAAACTCTTGGTCTTCTGATCCCGATGTTAATACTTTACCATAAGTTCAGTCCTGATGATTTAGGCCTATTTAAAAGCTTTTATGATTGTTAAAAGACAATGTATTTAAAATGCCAAAAATCTATTACATACTTGTAAGGAAGTAACAAAAACCCTTAAAAGTACAATAAAAAGATTCTTATTTAACATTATTATTATTATTATTAACATCCCTTTAATTTTTTTAATGATAGTTAAGTTAGAAGTTTGTAATCGATCTTTCACTGACTTTCTCGGGAACTTGATTTTTGAAACTTTGTACAGTTGATGCTCTCGATGAAAATATATCATTTTAGTATTTTAAAAATTTAACTATCAGTTAACGAATTAATTTAATTAAATTTTGAATTTATACATAAGTCGCCATTTAGAAGTTAAATTTGAGAAAATACTCTTTTGCAGATACTAGAATATTGAGCAAAAAATGATTGAAAAAATGAAAAATAATAAACTATTTAGCTTAAAATAACTTATCTGACACTTGTATAAAATTACTGAATTTTTAATATTTATAACAGGAATTATGTAAAGTATTTAAAACTCAATAATCACTTAAAAATACATTAATATTTCAAGAGCTCTTTATGTTATTACAGAGATTGAAATAACGATTAATGTCCCAAATAAGATGCGAGTTTAAATTCGTAAGTCAAGGGGTAAAAATATACAACTTTTAATACAACAACAAAAGTGCATTCAAAAAACTGTTTTTTCCTCTTTCTAAATTTATTTGTTAATTTTTTGGTCAGTCATTGATTAGATTTTAAGCAGTCTTGTTTAAACAGAAATTATCTAAATTGGAGAAAATACATTTATAATATATCGAAAAATCTGGCTATACCAACACTCAAGAATTTGAAACAGTTCACAATTGCAATGTTTTATTCACACATAACATTATATACATATCGGATAATGCTTACGCCAAAAATTTAAAAACGTCCGTTTCGTAGTAAAATGTTTTGCAAGGGAAAACTCGTCTAAAACAGCAGCATTAGCACAACATACATGAATAAACCTATTCCTTTACCTAACACCTACCAAAACGACCCTCCAATGATGCGAAGAAATCAATGAGAGTGAAGAGAAAACAGGGGGAAAGTCAAGAAAACAATCCGTCTCATTAACAAGAGTATGTCCTCGACTTCCTTTTCTGATACGGGAGTAGAACTTGGCGAAGTTTGGCGACGGAAAGAGGCAACCCTTGGGCTGGAACACAACTCGCGGTTTCCGGCGAGACGCCAGTCAGGACCAGCCGTCTAATGATTCCGGCGAGCATGTTATCGGGAGCTATCACTGGCCTATCGTTGCTGCCGTCGGGAATGGGATTGAGCGGCGAAGATTACGGAGAGCGACTGGCTCAAGCACAGAAAAAGAACCCCCACAATGGTTGAAGGAGGGGGTGGGGGGAATACTGACGATTGATTAACTGATTACAGGGTACAAGAAAATCCAAAAAGAAGTGTATTACCGAAAGGCGAAAAGAAATTAGGTGGCTAATTCCTTCACAAGCTGTTCTTAAAAAAAGGTGCATAAAAAATTAGGGGAGAGGGGGTGTAGCACAAGGTTAAAACAACTAAAAAAGGTTTTGAACAATGCCTTATTAAAATAATCATACAGATACAAATCTTTAATTAAAGTACCTAACTAATATTAATATCTTCATTTTCACTAATCCTAATCTAGAAAATATTCTAAAGGACATGCATAAATGAGAAGTGGCAGTATTATAAGTAATCTCTCTAAGAGGCAGTTTAATTTGTTTGGATTCAAGAAGCTATAGGACCACGCTACAAGTATATATTAGTATGCACTTAGTCATTTAAAAATGCATGCAGATGATGAGGACTATATTTCAAATGCCATTTGAGTCTGCTATCGATTCTTTAAACTTCCCTATACACATCAAGAGAATGTCTGACAAACATATTTAACATTCACAGATTTTTCATGGAATCAAGTTTAGAAATTACGATTCTCAGGCTCAGAAATAGAGAGAAATTTTGCCAGGAGGCCCACCAGATGACAGGTGCAATTATTAAAACGCATCAATGCTCAACAATTCAAAAAACCAGGATGACAATAAAGTTGCAATACATTTCTATGACGATTAAAAAGGAGCTTTGAAAATTGCAACTTTTTCATTACATGAGGCAGCGACCACCCGGTGGTAAGGTATCAGCTTCAGACTCCAAAGGTTCGTGGTTTATATAGGTGTGATGCGCATTAAATCTGACTGAGTCAAACGTCCCATAGGAGTGGGGAGGAAGTTTTGAGACGAAGAAATCGACAGGATTTATGGGGTTGGATTATCTTAATTAGATAAGTGTGAATAAAAGGAATATCACACAAATTCACCCAGTACAATATTTTTCACACACACGCACACAAATGCCCAACGGAATAAATGGCATCATATTTCCTTATTAAAAAATTAAATAGATTAAAAAAACATAATGACAGATTATTTTAATATAAAAAGTTGATTCTGAAATTATTTATATGAACTGGAAATATTCTAAATTTATAAATTCATGCAATGATCTCATCTCGTCCGCTGGATTATTAAGCTTAAGCTTCACAAAAGTTGAAACTAGGTACACATTATGCTATTTTTTTAAGTCTGAACTACATTCATTTATTTAAATAACAAAATTGTCAATCAGAATTACGGTATAGCGGAGTTATTCTGGATCACCGTTCTAAAAATCTATCGATAATGCATAATTTGTATCTAATAAAGGAATTTAAAAAAAGAATGTTCAGGTCTACAGAAAAGGAGAACAGATTCATGATTGATAAGTGTCATGATTCATTTAATATTTGGCTATCTTTGAAGTATGGAGAGAAAAATAAAAGTTTCATAAATTTTTGTAATTAATGAATTTTTTCAGTACACATTCAATGCGAGATTTACGGCGATTTGTTATATACTTTCCTTTACCTTGCCATTAGGAAGGTAAAGTAAATTCAGATTTTGGATAAATAATTTTACTTATTTTAACATAGCAACTATTAAAATGCAAGTTTTATTCTTGGCTGTTATAAATTCGTTACAAGGCTACAAATTACACACGGCTCAGCTAAATAAAAAGAATTACAATCGGTTGCGAAAATGGGCATGTATATCATTGTTTGCTCATATAATTGGAACAAATCCCATACAGTTTGAACTAACTGCTCATAAGTAGATATAGGTATATTCTCAGATCTATGGATATCGCACCTAAGATGGTCTACGAATAAAAATTCTAAATTTTTATAATTGTTAGGTCTATTACTGCATTACAGAGCTTTGGGAACAAAAAATTACTCATAAAAAAATCTGCCAATATGATGGGTCGACCGCGTACTCGGAAACTTGAAAGAGAAAATCCAAATAACACACGTTTCGGTTTTCTTTTCTATACTTAATAATCACAATACATTTCTAAAACAAAATATTCATGTTTTGACTTATTTAATGCTTGAATTATGGAACCCGTTAATTTTTAACTAATTTAATTATATTCTGAAATGGCGCATTATCTTTTTATTATTATTATAATATTTTACCAGACAGAAAGAAAGTACCATTTTTTCAAATTTACATGAAATTTCGGTAATCTGATAGTTTGTCACTTAAATAAGAAATATTAATAAATATTTAAAATTTCTGGACTGGCTAAAGTTCTAAATATCCCAGGGGAGGATATTCAACATGACAGACGAGGCAGCTGCCTATTTATTGCTTGGATTACTATTTAATGCCTATTTCACCTTCTTCAATTCGTTAAGATATTTTACATATTTATTATAGTTTTTTTACAACATTTTAAAACACACGCTTAAATAGAATTGTGTACAAATGTGGAAACCGCGCAATGAGGCATTATAATAAATCGACATTTTCACAAAGTTTTTAAAATAAAGATCTAAAATGGATCATTTACATGTTTATTAAGTTAAAAATGCATTGTAATAAAAGTCTAAAATTAGTCATTTATCAAAAGAGGAGACTCGCAATCTGCTTTAATTAAGGATCGTGAAATATCTATATCCACTGCCACAGTCCTCCGTACACAAGTAAACAGTCGTCCAGAAAAAAATTCGTTTTTTATTAAAACAAAAATTGATGACGGAATCTCTCTCCTTCTTTGAAAGCATGTCTCGTAATTCAGAATCATAGTCAAATGCCCAGAGGTAAACAATAAGCAAAATATTTATGTAAAACTTTTTACAACCAGCGGAAGGACTCAACTCCACAGATGACGAATTTTCAAGGCTCCAGGTCCATATGTGCAATGGGATGAATCTTCGGATTGGAAAGGTCGCTAACTGGATTTTACTATTCACAAGAGATTTATTAATACTGAGATTCTATGCCTCCCCTCACCTCTCCCAGCACTACAACATACCCTTGCTATTAAATCAGCAATCACATTACAGACCTAAAATTCATAGCACATATCCGCAAATAAAGAATCGTAATATCTAGAATTAGCTACTAATTATACCGAAGAAAAATTAATCTCTACGTCTTATTTTTAGCATAGAATTTTAATATTAAGTGAAAAAAATTGATGTCAGTAATAGCCATAAGAAAGACAATTACAAAGAACAGTTGATCTGCTGCTTCCACTGCTCAATTTCGGCATAGAAAAAGATGATTTTTCCAACTCTTAAAGCTCAACAAATCTAGAAGAACCTCGCCATCAATTTTGATCCAACAACTTTCATCAGCTCTACTACATCACTTCAATGTGAGATTGAGTTAACACATTAGATAAGCTGTGTGCTCTTCACTTATTTAAAGAATTTGGGAGAGATCGGTCCTCGAATCCGCGATCCTATGGTGGAAACAAAGGGTTCTCCCATCATGCAAGAAAAAAATTCTATATATGAAGGAGTTAGGTTGAGTAAAAATTCATGAACGCCGTATTTATTTTTCTTCCAACTTGAAAATACGTGCATAGAAAAGGCATTTTAAAATATATTATTCAAAAGGGAATTTAAACCTCTTTAAGATAGCATATTTCTTTTATATATCTTTCAAATTTTTGTAGTTTCATATCATTAGAATAGAATGTCAAGGACAGAAGTGAGCAATTTCAACACATTTTTACTTTCCGCCCTCAAAGAAAGTCTTAAAATCGCTGCAACCAATGTCAAAGTACCATAACCGTTGATTTTCACGTTTTTTGGTAAGATTTTATTAATGCACTTTAATTTCTGTCTATTTGATGGGTACAAATTTTGCAACCAATTGAAAACTTTCATTATTGACAGCCGACTTCATGTCGAGTCATTAACTCATTAGAAAATCAATATAAAATCAAATGCAAAATTTCACTAACACAAGACTAAAATGCAGAAAACAATTATCTAAATTTAAAAAAAATAGTATACCTCGTTTTTAAAACGGATTAGAAAGTAAAAAATTATTTCTCCAAGCTCCATAATGCAGTGTGCAAAATATCCCTTGTGTTGTTTTAGAATGGAAAGTACTATAACTGACTAACTATTCCTAACTACCGATTCCTTACTATCCGAATAAAAACCTATGTATTACAGAAATGTTTATATAAAAAAAGTAACAAGAAACTTCATCGGTACCCAAATATATCTATAAAAAATTAACATATTTTCCTAAAATTTTAACAGTTTCCAAGTTTTGTCACTTTGCAATATATTAGTTCAATGTCGGAAATTAATAAAACAAAATTGTCTAATATTTACAAAACAGAAACCGCCGAAACTAATAGTTTTGTTTGATGTTACTATTCGTCCATTTAAGGGAAAATAAATACTACAGGGAAATACTGAATGCTTAAAATAATAATATAACTGGTAATAACATGAAAAATTTCAGAACAAGTACAAGCTCCTCTTTTTCTTTTCAGAAACATCCACTGCTTGATTCCAGTAAACAACGAAATGAGTAGGCGTAATATAATTCCCACTTGGTAAGAAAAAAAAATTCCTCTTGAAAACTATCTGCGGATTATCCAGGCTGACGAAGACAGCGAAGGGAAATAAAACTAAATAAAATAAAGAACTGAAAAGAAAGAAAATTGCCACGAAATCAGCTTATCCCCTAAGCACAATAGGATTATCTCTTACGTAAAGCATGTCTCTCGGAAACAGGAAGTGGACGGGTATAGATGTATTTCGCCAAAACTAAAACACATTTTTCTCTACGCGAATTCGTTTGCTTCACAAACTAATCCAAAAGAATATTTCGTCCGGCTTTTTCAAAAGACAGGAATTCCAGATTCAAATTCCAGCTATTACTATTGGTTAAAGTACTCATCCTTTGCTCTCTGATATATATAAATATAGAGCTCTTCTCGTTTCGTTTTTGAAATTTTTTCCATCTCATTTACAGATTACCTGGAAACTAGAAATATTTTTAAAAAAGGATGTAATCGGATTTAAAATTACGAAATTTTAATAGCTGTTTAAATTTAAAGTTAATTGGAAAACTAAATTTTTCTTTATTATCACTGATGATTAAATGCATCATTCATTTACATCCTGAAAACATTTATTTAAATATCTAAACAAGAATATATATGTACGTACGTATGAATTTTCAAAACTAAGAAACAATTTTGACATCCTGAATCTTTATTTTTAACAACTTCCCACTTTGTTTTGTCACACTGCTTTTTAGTGTGTTCGGCTTGAATCCATTAATTTCGAAATTTATACTTAATACATTAATTTCTATATTTCTGGCATCTTTATGTATTGAAAACTCGAATCTTCAGCTACATTTCAAAAACCTACCCATAGGAAATACAAAAATTTATTCTTAGCAATAAATATATATTCATATAGAAAATTAAAACAATTGAAAATAATTCATCAAATGATATGGTACAAAAAACTTCCATTTAGTAACAAACATAATTCTTCCTTCTATTTAATGGGATGTTTATTATTCCAATTCTATGGTAAACCTTATTCTCAACAGTATTCTTTCTTTCCACCGAATCGTTAGCATACCATCACAGGTGTATCAATTTAACACAACAGACTGCCGAAAATTCTGTTGCCCAGATTCAACCGCATTCAAAATACCAAAGTAAATGAAGTCAATTAAATATGTCGACGTAGTTTGTTATTGTTGCATTTTTATTCAAAATACGAAAAGAAGAGACGAATATTTGGTACGCGAGACCGTATTATTCGTGACGGATATGGGGAGAAAAACAAATATTCGTTATTTGTAGCAAAATTTTTCTCCCTCTCTTTTGAAATTTGGTAAATTAAAATAGGTCCGTTAAGAGGCGTTATATGTATATTTTACAATGTTTTGGAACCCTTAAAGTGCAGAACAAGGAAACTTACTGCAGAATGTTACATCAGTGAAAATCTGTTCGAAATATTCTATATTTAAATTTCCTTTTTCAAGAGTTTCAGTTTGTTAAGTGGGAAGATTGAATTATACCAGTGAAATAAAGAATTGGGAATAAATATTTAACTATATTTAAAGAGTTCCAGCCTTTAAGTAATCGCTATTCGACCTTAAACGGAATTTATTCGCTTATTTTTAGAAGTAAATTTGTAGCTTTAAAAAAATAAGAAGTTTAACTTTTATACCGAGGCAAAGGATTTTCCTTACTATTCAAAAGATACTGATTAACTTGTATGACATGTCAAATATTTCGACTGAAATTACTAAACATGATATGTTTGAAATTTATTTCCGATAATTAAAAAGATGGGGGGAGGGGAAACGAAATGGATATTCACGTTTCTCAGATTGTATTATATACCAATGAGCAAAACTTCAAAACACTTATTCATTACAACAAATTTTAAATTCTGCACGTTCTAAGCCAACATTCATTAAAAGCAACTCGCAAAAATGTTTTAGAGAATCGTCCAATATAAATTTAAAATATATTATTTAAGTACATTCTTACACTGTTCTGAGATTGGCTGTAACAAATGAGTAAGGCGTGAACTTAAATCCACAAAAATCATGAAAAGATTATTGTCAATTAATACCAGAAAAATTTAAAACTTCAACTGTTTCAAAAAAATAGTTTCAAATTAACAAAATAAATGGGGATAATCAACTCGAAACTTATTCTCAAAATGATCTACAGTAATTTTATAAGGCATTACTTACAAAATAGTTTCTTATTATTTTTTTTCGCCTGAATTGCAGTCCAAATAGTGCATAAAATAGGTGCTATAACGAACTTCTCTCCTGATAAGCAATAGAAGTTGGGGGATTTAGATATTTTGGTAAAAGCTTCTGAATACCCATAGCTTACAGGTTGGTGCATATAGTTAGTAACTATTTGCTTCAACCTGTATAGTCAAAGGTAAAATAATAATTGTTTTTGTATTCGCTCCATCGCGCAGTTTGCATTTCTGAAAAACTTTTCTTCGCGGCTATTCAGTGTTTGTTTTAAATTCACGGAATATCAAATTTAGCGACTGTTCCATTTGTTGCCTTGTCTGAAACAGAATTAACTCTTTAATTTCTCAGAAATTCGGGTACAATTAGTAAGAAAAAATTATTCACCTCATCTAATTGAAGAAAACTGAGAATCATGTAGTCTAAATTTAACTATAATTATATACTGCTTTAATTTAACACTAATACATTTTAAAAAGATAGACAACCGAAGAATTGAATGTGTATAAATTACTAGGAAGATTTTGGATTGTTTTGTCTATCCAACTTATTGTCTACCCAACGAAAACCACGTCAGATACAACAGTACATAATCCAAAATATCTGCCAGATGTCGCAGTCATCGAAAGCAAGGAAGACTATCACGTATGAAGGAATAACCTTGATGACTGGTTTTAAGCCCAATGATGCTTAGTTCACAGCGTTAGCTAGATATAATAAGCGGATCATTTTAAAGGGGATTAACACCAAATTTGTATCGCTCGGCTAACATTATTTCTGAAGCAGATGGGAGAAGCTCTTTGTGTATCACAACAGAGATGAGTATAAAACTTTAATCCGTCTAATGGATAAATATCAACTCAGAAAACAGATGAGTGCGCAATTCCACAATAAGTCCTATCAACAGTAGCAAATTTTTCTTCTGTCGTCACGCTGATATAAAAACTATTAATTATTATCATAGAACACACTAAACTTTATGTATGGTATGGCCAGTATGTCAGTTATATCATTTGAAGAACCACAGGGAAGAAAAATTAAATTTATTTGTACGTGATCACGCGTGCACGTGAGAGCCCCACCTTCTGACTTGTTTCCAAACGATTCGAAATGTAAATCAGTTTGGAAGAGAAAAATTACAATGAACGAAGAAGAATGCTTGTGACGGCAAAAGGTCATTAAAAAATTGAAATTCTCAAAATTTCAAAAAAATTGATAATTATCTTTCTTACCCAACGCCCATTGTTTTTTTAGTGCTGACAGATTCAGCGGTCAATCAAAACTTGCATCTTCTTCCTGGAAAAGAAACAATATTCAGAAAGTCACTTACCGGTCTGACCCGATGAAGCCGACTTCCCCGAAGGCCTGAATTCGACCAAGGACAAGGCCGCTGTCGAAGAGGACCCGGGACTACGAAGACCTGGATCTGAGGGTAGGGAACCGTCCTGTTTTTCCCGGCGCTCTGGATTCATGTCATGCATACAGCCTCCTCCGGAAACCACACCACCGCTTAACATCAGCCCCTGAAAAAAGAAGAAAATAATGTTAAAAAATGGACAACAGCATAAAAGTGGCCTCTGATAATGGACTTTTCTAAGTAAAATCTTAACGTACAGATAACCAAGAATACATATACATCAATTTAAAGCAAAAGAGAAGATTTAATAATTTTTTTAACCTAATATTTAAATGAATAAAAAAATCACTATTTATTTAAAATGCCTGATGGTGCAAAATCTTTGAAATAAATTCAGCACATAAAACCGGCGAGTAAAAAAATGAATTTGATGAAGTATGCTCAGTTAAACAAATTATTTATAAACATAATATCAATTCTCAAATTCACCAAACTTTATATCAAGAAATTAGAAAAAATTTCAATCGAAAAATGGACTTTCCTTGCTATTCATTTTTCTAATACTGCAATTGTTTAGACATTCTAAAGTATTTTCATACGAAATTGTTTTTCAAAAAGGTGTTAATTTCCCCTCAAATGATTCTTCAGAGAAATTTCTTTCGTTCTTTAACATCAATTTACTAGAAAATTTATTTCATTGGAGATGATTTCAGGAAATGAGAGCCATTTTCCAGTTTAGAATAGAACCAACAAGTACAGAAATCTTAAAGCAGCTTTTAAAATTTTGCAAATTTATTTTTTGTAAAAAAGTGAATTTGTATCCAACAAAAACAAAGCGAATAGAATTAGTAAAATTAAAATGATTAAAAAAAATGGCAAAAACATAGACTAAAAATAAGAAAGGCCATTGCAATTTTTCAAGAAAAAATTTTTTAGAATAAAATGCGAGTTAACTCAAGCAGATACGCTTTTCAAGATTATCATATACGCAAATATATAGCATCTGTTATATTAAACTTTGTTAACAACCAGATAGACACTGGAATAATTTTATCAAAATGTATAACTTTTCTATTTCTGTTTAAATTATTTTTGTAATCTTGCTATTAAAAAAAATGTTTATAATAGTCCGAAAAAATTGTAACTCTAGGGTCAAAATAACATTCTAGAAAAAATCAATACTGCATACTTCACAAGATTTTTAAATCATTTTTGGACAAAAAACAACCATAAAATTATTTACAGACGTTTTCTACCGCAGTGCAAGCAGGGAAAAAAAGGGGGAGGAGTCTATCTGGTTTGTGACCAAATGAATGAATGGAAACACACTTTGTATCCAAGATGGTGAGCAGATACATAAAAGAAATCAACCTATTTTAAGCAAAACTTGAATGAAACACGCGTAATGTCAAATCCTGCATGAAAAGCAAATAATAGAAAGTCATTTGAAGAAGTGTAAATAGCGTGTTAAGATTATTTCAAACAAAATATCAGAAACATAAACAGTTCGACCATTAAATACTTCATAAAAGAATTACAAACTCGTTTTATCAACAAACATTGCTAGTTTATGAAGAAATATTAGTTTCAGGAAAAGAGGGAGAAAGAAACCTACTTTTTAACACAATTTTTTTGTATAGTAATCATTTTGTGTTATCTCCGTTACGAGATAACACAAAATGATTACTATACAAAAAAATTGTGGATAGATATAAAGAAATGAAAACTTATTTTGTATCCTCATATCATTAGTTCACAATTTTTGGAAAGCAATAATAAAGAATTAAAAAACAAATGATACTTTAAAATATTATTTTAACTAATAACTACACATAGTGTATAGTTTCATAAGTCTCTTTACTTAGTATTACTATAAATTTCATTCGTTTTTCCCCTCTAAAAAAACATAAAATATTTCTATTTGCAAATAGAAATATTAAGAAAAAATTGCATATTATTCTTAAATATTATGATTTATAATCGTTTACATGATTGTTTAAGCGACAGTTAAAACAATTCGTCAGGGGAATTTTGCTCACACAAATACAATAACATAAATCTTAATTTTATAAATTTAATGGCTTTAAAAGAATATTACAGTTACATCTTACAGTTAATCATAATTAGTAATAGTTTGGAAGTAAAATTCCCAAGCACTTTTTTTATTATATTATATTTTTAGGTAACAAAATAAAAGAATGGCACTGAAAAAATGATAACTTTTATTTAGTTTTTTTCTTTTTCTTTTTTCATTATTTTATTTAGTGCTTTATAACTTGGCCTTCTTATTTTTAACCACATTTTATTTTTAATTATGAGCAGAAAATGTAAACCATCTTATAATCCTTAAACCTGAAATTTAAGCAGTATTTTAAGATACAATTACATTTCTGCTGCATAAATTAAATCTTCATTTTTTTTATCGTACTTAAAACTTTCTTTATTTAATGTTACATAAGACATCACTCGCATGATTGTTCAAAAAACACCCTTTCGCGTCATGTCATCATTCATACGGAAATCCTAACTTCAGAACACAACAAAGAACGGGAAATCAGTAAAGCGAAGGGGTAAAAAAAAATAGAAAAGCGACAAAGGATATCCACAAAAATTCCCTTTTGCAAACCGCAAGCTAAATTAAAACGTTTATTAAGAAGTACTGTAGGAAAAACCAAAAATAAACATATTTCTTCGAAAAATAATAAACCTCACACACTGTATCATAATTCGAATCTCATATTGTGAAATAATAATTTTAAGAATAATAGGAAAGCATTAATAAATTGAAACTTGAAAATCACAATAAAAACAAAACATAATATTACTTTCAAATCAGTCAAGCATTAACAAGAGTTCTTTAAAAATGAAAAAAAAAATTAATAAAAAATAACCCTGGGTTTTTTTAAATAATGGTGCAAATCCACCAATTTTACAAGGGAAAGAAAAAAAATGTTTAGTGCCATTCACACGAGAATAGACTTTTTCAGAGCAAATGATAGAGAAAATAAACAAAGATATTAACCTTTAGCACTCAACTGGCGCAATTAGAGGGCATTGGGCTGCAGAAATACTTAAGAACAAACAATTATTTTATTTATTTAAACAATGAAGATAGAATTTACGGTGATCCCCTTCTAATTTTGGTTGCTAATCAAAGTAACTACTGTCTTTAAACTGACGCATATGCCCAATTAAAGTATAGTAAGTTTTTAATTAGTTTTTGGAAAGAAATAGACCATTAGAAGTTAGCAGCTTTTTATGATTCTCATGAATGCATAAGCAGTGAAGGTTTCTAAATTCATGGAGTTTATTTTATTTCATGGCTTTCTTATATAGAAAACGAATTGAAAATAGAAGAGGTTAAACTGTTCTTTCAGGTGATTTTTCTCTGACTGTGAAGTCATAATTTCAAATAAAATTGTTCCTTTTTATATTATGTTATAGAATTCTATAACTGAAGAACTGTATTTCAGTACCAATCTGCCCAAGCGAGGAAGCACAGATTACAAAATGATGGAATTTTAAGAAATTCCAAGACTTTTTGATATCTTTTAAAGTTAAGGAATCTTCGGAATACAAGTTCGATCGTTTTCTATAAAATTCATTGACAAAAAAGGTATTTTCTTAATTTACTGAACAAACTGGCAGTCTTAAATGCTCATTCGTGTAGGGATGGAATATTTTATAGTTCATGTCCTATATTATTAGCATTTAGAATCGAAAATGTTCGCTCAATTCTAAAGACAGTATAAAATATACAATGTGAATATTCTAATAAAAGATAAATTTAATAAGAAAAGGTTGGATTGGAACATTTTTTCCAATATGCAAAATTATGAAAAATTCGTGGAGACTTCTGAACATAAAATAGAACAAATGGGAAAAAACAACTTGAAAAAGGAAGCCAAAGACTCAGGGATTACTTAAACGTTTCCATAACAACACATAAGTAAGAGACAGATGTAGATGTTTTGCTACGGGATAAAAGAAAATCAGGGATCTTCTGTCAGTTTCAATGCCTGATACTTATTCCGAGTGACGGAACTCAAACGGATAACACAAGAAAAATTACAAATAGCTACCACACTATATCTTATCCCCTACAACATTTTCTTCCATTTCGCAATTCTTCTTTGTAGTCAAAAATAAAAAAAAATCTTTCTTCTCACATTTAAAAAATGCCTTGTTTAATATAGAATCTAGGCATTTAATTTTTGAATCCTTTTATTCGGATACAGTAGTAAAACGGATATATGCATATTACATATAGAGAGATTATCACAAAATGGTTTACGAATTACAAGTTGAGAATAAAATATTTTGCTATATTATCTTTTTTATTTTTTTTGAACACAAATTTTATTTTCACCAAACTAAAAGCAAAAATCATAATTTTAGCTAAAGAGATATATATAGTTAGAGAAATCTCAATTCCGTGAAGTTAAATAACACTTGAAAATCATAAAAAAGATATAAATAAAATGGAACAAGTAGTTAGAATACAGAGAAAATATAACAAAATAACATTTTGAACCATCAAAATTGTTGATGGGTTCAAAATGTTATTGTTGATGAGCGACAACCACAAATTTAATATACGACAATAAACGACTAAGTTACCGCGAGAGAAAGGAGGCTTTAGATAATCAAATATGCAAGGTTTTTTTTTTTTTTTTTTTTTTTTGCATAATTCTAAGTTTAAAAAATTACATTGAAAATGAAATTACCTGAAACTTTAATTTAGTCTTAAAATGTCATTTCATCGCAAAATCAGGAGAAGGAAAACTTACGTAATTCATTATATATATATATATATATATATATATATATATATATAT
>JAOUZG010051061.1:622641-697378 GCA_026289955.1 Argiope argentata
TATATATATATATATATATACACAGAGAGAGAGAGAGAGTTCAGAATTAAAAAATTTTCTTTAACATTTTAAATTAAAATATGACCCATTATAGAGAGTAAGTAGAATTGTAAAACCTACCAACTCAAAATTTCATCACAAATTTGAAAAGGATTTTAAAAAAGGATATTATTTTCGCCAAATAGAAACATCAAAAGAAACAGAATTCATTTCGCATGTTCAGCCATTACCAATCGAACGATTCAAAATCAATACTCTGCTTATACAGCAACAATCGATAAATTATGTTTAGATATAATCTAATACTTAATAGAGATCAGAGGGCAAGTCACACAGTTTCCAAACTAAATAAATGAAACGTGAAAATCTAAGTTCACAAAAGAAATTCTCCGACGTCTATATTCTTCTTACTTTACACACCTGGTTGGAACAGGAAAGGTTTTATACTGTTTTAGAAGGCAAATACCCTTGAAACTGCCGTCGTAGGTGTCTCTTCATTTTCTTCCTTTACTCAAGATTCCATATAAGCCTCTAAAAATTTGATAGCTTATTCAAGGAATAAAATATGACTGGTCCAAATATTTCCTTCCATACAGCATAAAATTAGAGGTAAATAAAAGTCATAGATGAACAAATGAGGTGGTTTGTGTTGCAAAGCAAACACATTTCTTCTTTCTAAAAATACGATAAGTATTCAGCTCATATCATAGCAGAAAATATAAATCTGATGATTTATCATTTCTCCCTCCCCTAATGGAAATCACAAACTCTGTTAGAAACCTGATGGAAAAATATTTACTGGATAGATAAAAACACTTATAATGCTTCAAAAAATCTTATTTCAAAAGACAAAATATTAACTAATATTTTTTATCATGTCTTAAAAAAATGAAAGAAATTCAAAGGATCTTCAAGTCATGTAAATAAGATTTATTACAACTCTTTTCACATTAAAGGTGGAAAAAATTTTGTATCACGATTTCTCCCCAAAAGTAATTCCCCCCAATCCTAAAATTAAAATAATTAGAGTAATGAATATTGCTAAATAAAGCTTAAGTAATGAAACATTAAATAATAAATAAAAAAATTCGAAATATAATTCAAATAATAAAATATAATAATTCATTTAAATATTTGAAATCGTGATGTTTTAATTTCTTTAGTTCACAAATATTGAAAAATTAAAGACACCCTTAAAACATTTTGCGACGTGGGGGAGGGTACTGCGATGCGTCCAACATTAAAAGAACTTTAATGAAAATAATTAAACTTTGTAGTAATTGACATAAATCCGGCACAAATTGGGTTAATTAATTTTAAAGCAGCTGAAGGAACTAGCCCCGTTAAAAAGAAAACTGAACAACAGTAACAGTGGATAGAAAAGTAAATCTCCTATTTTAATTTTTAGAAGTGTTTACGAGTTAGAAATGCAAGCTTTGTCTTGACGCAAGCATTCGCACAATTAAATACGGAGATGAATTGTTTCGAAATTCGTATTTTGCTCTCCATTAGTCTTAAGAGTTATCGCCAATTATTTTTTTTTTCAATCACTTTAATCGAGGAAAGCGGAAGGAAAAAACGCCCAAAAAGTTTTCGATTTCAAAATTAAAATCTTTTCTAAATATCTCGAGACAAATTGTTGCAATCAGGCAGACTGATGTACAAGTGTTTTAAAGCTCGAGCACTATTCAGTTGTTTGATTGATTCAGAAATTATTTTTTAAAAAAATGATGAATGTTTTGGATACTTTCATACAAAAAAAAGGGGATACCAAATGGACAAAACTAAATGCTTTCGAATTGTTTGATTTTTGCATTTAAATGAGGTATTAAGATCGCCGAAGCTATTCGTGAGATCTGATAAATAAGGCGATCTCACGAATCATCAATGCCTTTTTTCAATACACTACTGCATGCCATTACTTACAGAACTTTAAAAAAAGATGATGAGTGAATAAATAAATTTCTTCGATAAGCAAATTCATTTATTAAAAAAATATTTAAATAATTATGAATGATCGTCATGATTTACAACTCAATCTAATATTCGGATACAATATTTACATTCCAAAATATGGCTGAAATTCAAGAAATAATAAATATTTTAATTAGTATTTTTTCTTTGAATTGCTTTATTCGTTACTTCCAAAGAAAATATTTGAAAAAAAAAAGTGTTTAATATCCCCATTTTATTTAGGATTATTAGATTTACCGACCACTGGCGCATCCTTATTTTCTTTAGTTTATTCACAATTTCACATCAATACAATTTTAAAACTGTATTTAAAACGATGACATATTTCATGCCTGAAAATAAATTCAATGAATGCATTTTTGTTGAGAAGCTTCATTTCCTATTCAATTGAAACTAATAAAAAAATCGATGTTATTTCTCGTGAATATTAATGAAAAAGCATTACATGTTTTAGTTAGTCTCTTGTAATAGGTAAAATTTGAAATTTCGAAACCTTACTTTGTTCTAACTCGTAAAATAAATTGAATTATGTTCTTTCCTAATATACCTTTGAAATTAATAAAAAGTTACGTTAAATTTCTAAACAGTAATACAGATAAGAAATAAATAAAGGAAAAAAGAGTTATTTTTAACTTCACTCCTTTCAGAAGACCATCTATCAAAAGGATTGCACAATGAAATATAATATGAATCTTGTTTAAAGAGTTTTTTTCCCTCCATAAACTGCTGTCAGATATATGTAAGATAGGAGAAACAAAGTGTTAATTATTCAATCATTTTTTTTTAAACTTTTCCAAAGATGACAAAAGAAAAAAAAATTAAAGAAAAAGAAATAGTAAAATGACTTTTCAATGTCATCAAGTGCAATCCATTCATGGAAATTTCACTGTCAATGGTTTTAATTCCAAAAATTCCATTCAATATGCAATTTGAAATATTTTGTATGTTTCTTATAAACTTTCACAACTATTGGCAAAACAATAGGTAGAGAGGGTCATACAGCGTATTGGAATTATGATTTATTGTGTCCCTTACTGCAGATTTGGTCCAAAATCTGATAGATTAACTATTTTGATGATAAAGCCAAACATTCATCTTGTTATTTTCATTTTTAAATTACCACGACCGCCAGCATTTGATCCGATGGAGAAATTCTCCTTTAACGGAATTTGTTTAAAATCTGAAGCCAATCTTAATTTTGATATAAAGACCACATACTAAATTTTTTTCGTATCGTTAGCTCTGTTATTTAATTCGAAAGATGAAAAATACAATTTTAAAAATTCAGACGCAAAGAAAATGTTGAAATATAAAATTGATATAAATTATCAAATATGGTCATAAAACTATACACCTATTCTCACGATTGCTTTTTATCTGCGTCTGTAGCTACAGTATTCGCATGCATGAAATGAAGTAGAGTAATAAGCATTCAAGGAATACGTATTTTCCGATACATCTGCTTATGTATACGAATACTCTACTATTTTTTATCGTAATAAAAAAAAACGGATTCAGAAAATGCTCAAATATGGAGATCTTATCAAATTTGGAATCAAATCTTTGAAGACATTGTTACAAGTAGTTTGCTGTAAGTCAAGAGTTGTGTAGTAAAAGGGTTAAGTAAAAAAAAAAAGCTTTCAGATTGAAAGAAAAAAATCTTTTTTTTTTCCAAACTAAAATTAGAAAAAAAAATACAATAGAAATTATTATTCTTAGATAAAATAAGTAAAAGGAAAGCACAACATATTTACCTGCAAGATAAAATTGTAAAACGTATAAAATCAGTCTTTATGTGACAAACAATCAGTCTTTATGTTTATAGCAAAAGAGAAAAAGAGGTGGGGTTATTTAAAATTAGATCGTTGCAGATTTAAAGAAGAAAAGAGAAACTTTGTAATGTGACTACATCAGTATTGTGGATGTGTGCGGGGGAGAATACCCCCCCTTTCGCTATTCCCCAAAAGTAGAATCCCTATGAGAGTTTGAATGAATTTTATCAAATACCTATATCATGGACGAGAAAATAAAATCAAAGCATTTTAAGACAAATTAATATCTATTAAAGATCATATTTCAATTTACTGAATAATGGGATAAATGATAACAGATCTCATATTTCTAATTTTTATAATTAATATAAATACAGTAATAGATGATATGCAACCAGCACTTTTTTCGTTTCACGTTTGTTAAAATCAATGAAGCAGTGCTATATCTTTCTTAAATAGAACAGATTCTTTTCTCGAATGAAAAACAAAAAGATGAAAAGGATAAAAAAAAGGATTAAAAGATTGAAGCAAAGGGATAATATTGAAAAACAGAATTTAAAAAAATAATCTTTATAATGTTATTTATGTAATAAGCATGATATGGTTATTAGTTGACATAAGAAAATAGCAGGATATAATAAAGACAGTAATAAAAAAAAAGGAATACCTTCGTGTATTCCTCTACATATGGCAAGAATTAATAAATAATTCCATTACAGCCGGCATCAATTTCTTCGTGTTTTAGAAAATAGCATTAAGTACATGTGATCAAAACTATGCCCGTGAGTCAATAATTACTGTTGCAGGCTTCTAAACCATCGTCGAACAAAACGGGACTTGATAAATGTAGCAAATCCCTTTCCTTAATGCACTTTTCTAGCAGCGACACGTAAAAACTAATCTAACTTCACGTGCGCATTAGCAGAGCATTTTAAAAATCTAAGAAAGATAATCAATATAAACCTATCACATATTCTCTCTAGTGGAATTGAATGTTTCAGTTTCTTTTGCAAAAGCTTTCACAGCACTAATTCGATTTAATACCAACGTCTTTGGAAGAGAAGCGGTTTATGAATAATAATAAAAAAAATTGGGGATATCTGTATTTTAAAACAGAAGTGTGCTCAGCAGTTATGTACACAGCTGCAAAAAGTCTTTCTTTCTTCGTAAGCCACGTCACCTCCAGACGTTGTTGGCAACTTGTGAATCTTAATCACTTGGAGCTATAAGTATTTAAACTCAAATTTTACCCAATAGTTTTCCCTTCTCCTCCACCATGGGTGTTTTTTTATTGTTGTTTTTTCTCCTCCTTTCTTGCTATCTAGTCTAATTTTTTAAGACTTTTGCTTCTGCTACTAATCCTTCGTTATGCATCGCTATTTTTTTTCTAGGTTTTTGAAATTAAAACGGATTAATACTTCGCAGTGCTTCATTTCCAGACATAATCACTAGATAATTTTTGCTAGTTTTTTTAGCTCGCTGTTTAATCTCCTCTCTGTGAGTTATTTTTCCGGCGTTCAACAAGAAGTTGCACAAAAACTGTAAAATATTTTAATCTCTCTTGTTAATATGCCTTTTTTTTTAACTTTTCTTTCTCGTCTTTTTTTTTATATATACATATATTTTCTCGCGCTAAAGATAAGTAAAACTTATTATTTTCAATGTGATATGCCGTCGTTAAGCACGTTTTTTAAATGTATTTCCGATAATTCTAATAACAAAACATAATTCTTATATAAACAACGTTAAGGATTTCAACACATTCAAGCAATACATTTTTCGGCATTAATCACCATCAGCGATTTTAAATAACTCCTTTGGGACTCGGCTTATGAAGAAAAGGATTAAGAGGTTTAATTTAGATTTACATTTAAGTTTCAAACAAATCGCCATGCTGTTTTCAATTCGTTTTTTCCTCCTTCACGGCACTTGTTTTTTTTTTCTCTTTTTTTGCATTTGAACAAATTAATAATGGCGTAGAAAATTTTTTGAAGGTGATGCGAAATAATTACTTCGCAGCTAAGCATCAGCACAAAATGAATTTAAAGATGAAGGAAAAAAAAGTCGTTAATTCTAGGAAAGGAAAAAATAAATATTACAATAAGTAGAAAAATAAAAAGAAAAGCACAAAAGAGTCGTCAATTAATACAGCCATTTAATGATATTAAAACGTAAAAAAAATTTTTAATCTCAGTACATCATACACTATTCAAAATGTCATCAGAATTATATTGGTATATTATTATTATATTTATGATATTACCAACATTATATTTACTCAGTTTTGAGAATATCAATTGGAAAAGCATTTGCATAATCGTCAAGTCATTATAAAAGCAAAATTTACTTCAGTCGTGTAAATTGAAAAAGTGGTCACTTCCCCCTCCCTTCCCTTCCTTCCCAAAGTTGCACTATAAACTGCACAGCAAGACACGTTGCCAAAAAGTTTTTTTCCCCCAAATCTTATTTTGGTTAGATGCGGCTGCCCATTTTACTTTTCTGCAGCTGCCACATTTGAAGTAACACAATACATTCACTTTATAGAACTGAAAAAGGAAGAATAACTCGCTTATATATTTCCAATTTGAATTTAATAAGAATCATATCATGCTTTCGATCAGCTGACTGACTTAAACAAATGTGAAGACATTTCACGAAACAAATGGCAAACTCGGATCAGCTGGAAAGTATATTGACTGCGCATAAATTTTATATCACAGATGGCATATTAAAAGAAATATTCAACGAATTTAAATATTTTTCAAAAAGTTTTAAATAAATTCTGGATTTAAAATAAATGAAATGCCATATCAACTACAGATCTTCTTTTAACAAGCTGAATATACGGGGCTCGAGGACTCGGATGTAAAGACATGTGCAATTAGCATATTTATCGCATATAGCTTTAGCCGTATTTATTAGAAATAAATGTAACTTTGAAATTTAACAAAATGAATGTTAATTCTTTAACATTTATTTTGAAATCTAAAATTCTGCTAATATACACTTAAAGAAACAATTTGCGATGATAGTTAGCCAGATAAAACACAATGACAATTACTTCAGCCACGATATGACACTCTCCTTGGAAATTTTATACATTATTCGTATAAGACTTTTCGCTCGAAAAAACAAAAAAATGACATGAATTTTAGGTTTTTAAAACTGACGGCATACAGTTTACAGCATTATATATACAGTAGTACAGTATTGATTCGCTTCAGACATTGATTCCCCATTCCGCCAACCCATTGAAGTCAAATTCTAGAATTTATTACTACGAATTCTCCAAATTTAACTAGCATAAATAACACATGATGAATCTTAAACAGAATCAAATCTTGAATCATGTTCCAGTTATCACAAATTGTTACGTTTGACAACGAATAAATTCAGTCTTAAAAATCCAAAAACAATCTCTGCAAAAAAAGCAAGCATATAACTAAAAATTGTGATAAAAATATTTAAAATTTTAAAAGCCAAAAACCAGACTTCCACAAAATTGTAACTACAATATCTGCAAGGAAATAAATGTGACAGACATAAATTCAAATATCCTCTTTTTCTCACTTTGAAAAAATTAGTGTAATAGCCAGAAAATCAAAAATGAAAATATAAAATGAAAAAATAAAAAGTTAACGCGCAATAGTTTTTGAAAACGTTAACAATTATTCACATTATGTATTGTTTGCTCGTTAAAAGTAAATCACCTTAAGTACTAATTGTAAAATTTTGTAGCGAAAGGCAGTTCCAAAAGAGGTTCCAGAAAGCTAAGTATTCTAAGCTGAACTTCCTTTTTTCTGAATTATCGTTTAGTCGAATTCACTCGACTTTAAATTCAATAACTAGAACATAAAACATCAGGTTTTAAAAAAAAATATTGTAGTGTTATTAATGGTTACTTATGAAATTCATTAAAATAATGGATATAAATTAACAATAATAATAATAAATGCGCTATATTCTTTATAGTAATAAAATAAAAGATCAGATTAATAATCAATTCGGTTAAGTTTTATTGCTAATGCAATGATTCTACAAAGAATTAAAAAATTGAAACATCCTTCCGGATCATTGATGATTCAGTTTTACTATGGAACACACCAAGAAAAACGTAAAAATTAATTCTTTATTGCTCGGGTTAATACACAAGCCCAGGTCGATTAGAAGTTCGTTTTCTGCCTTACTGCTTAAGTCTACCATTAGCACATATATAATCTGATGAATCAAATTAAAATAAAGAATTTTTCGCTCATGTGTGGGAGAATGTAATAATTCCTAATTAATGTACATCCTAAAAAAATTATCTAATCATTCAAACTCTGTCTTCACAGTAACTTGAACTTCCAAGTTTCGTGGACTGGTATTTCTCCTATGGAATCAAAACGCTGTGTCGGCAAGTTATTTTCTAAAATTATAAATGCTCAAAATATTTTCTCATTGCATCTCTTTCCTGCTTTCTACCGGTACACTACATCATGCTCACCATGGTTTGGACAAAGACATCCTGATTATAGATCAAAATTGCACTGTGTCCTTATTTAAATTATGAAAAATAAAAATCGTTCAAGAACTTCACGACGGTTTCTACAAAAGTTTGATTTACGTTAGTGCGTAAAGATATTAAATTATGCAAAGAAAGACTAAACGCACATATTTACCTGTAATAAATAAAATAAATACTAGTAAATGCAGTAGACTAAGACTATCAAAAGAAAAGGATACTTAGGCAGATCGGGAAAACACCTTTTATGAAGTCTAATGCTTAAAATATATAAAGCACAAAAAGCATGTTTTGAAATGAAGAGCTGAGATTTCAATTACAAAAGATCAATAAAAGCTGCAAGGAGGATGTAAGGAAAGGAAGTAATGCATTCATATTAATGGAAACTTTTTTTTTTTCAAGAATCATTCATGAAAACAATTTCAGACATGTCTAGAAGAGAGAACGTCTGATTGATAACACAGCTTTCCTGATTATTCGTTCCGAGAAAATAATTTGTCTACTTTTTACTTTATCAATTAATTTTATACTTGTAAAGTTTAGTATCTTTATACGCTGCTTATGTATCATGTTACGTTTTAGACACCAACTTTTAACATAACTGATAAAAAATAATTTTCGTAAGGATATATAATTATCAACACTATAATAACGATGAAGTTAATATTTTAAGCATTTTGTTTTCTAACTTATCTCAGTTTTGTAATCGGGGGGGGGGACCCACCTAACCTTGATATTTCAATAGATTATAAATGTCCCCAGAAACTTTGACAGCATGTCTTAGCAATTAAATATCTCACAGCATCAAATAAAAGAGAGAGAGAACGGCAAAACTTTAGCCTTCGGGAACCCTTTAATCCCCAGGCAGTTCAAACGGTCAGTGTCAGAACAAAGCAAAAACTTAAACAAACCACCAGCAGTTTCTCAAGGCTAAGTGATCAATCTCGTATTCATCTTGCACGTAAACGAGGGATTGGAACAAAAGCCGGGTTATAGAAAGCCACACTTAAAATAATCGCGCAATAATAATAATAAAAAAAACGTAATAACGATAAAATAAAAATGAAACTACTAAGAAACGAAAGAAATAGACAAAGTAGCAGCTGACGTAATCTTCTTGGAAATTATGCTGCGATGACGATCAGTTCAAAAGAGGATTAGATGGGAAGACACTCAATGATCGTAGTTGCAGAGGAAAGCAAAGATAAGATCTCGGTCACGTGCTTTTAAAAGTCAAGCTAATCCTCTCCCGGATATGGTACGATCACAATAACTCGCAGACGCATTACGATCGGATTTCACAGAAAATTTGAAAGGATTGGCGATCTGGCGAATGCGAGACTAATCCCCCTACCGCGGAATAAACCAAAAGATTCCTGACAGCGATGGAAGACCTTTTAAGAAGGATGCCTAACTTTAAAAATCCAGTTTTCGCATCGGAAGAGAATAATCCGATAACAGACAATTATGTCTCGCCTGTTAAAGAGAACTTAGATAAAAGTCTGACAACAGAATACCATCGTAATCCACTCACTTCCTTTCTACCGCATCTCTGCAACACGACTTGCCAAGATTAAGATTAAAACAAAAGCGGAAACAAAACAGCGATAGAAAGTCGGTACTTTTCTTTAAACATTGGAACAAATCAGCTCGGTCAACTTATGATAATGGAACAATAATCATTAGATCAATTGAAATCTTCTCAGAGTTTTAAAAACGTTGGGGGAGGGGGGTCAGAAAACTAAAACGAAAGATAATACCAAAAAAAAAAAAAAAATACAGAAAGACATTTTATTTTAGAATGCATAAATTTTACGAGATGGAATTAAAATTCTTCTGCGGAACAAAAAGGTTACGAGCAATCAAAATTATATATCACTTCATAAATGCTAAATAAATTTAATACTTATTTATATTACTTTATTTTATATCACTAGGCTTCGCTTGAATTCAAATTGGCAAGGACGTAGAAAGGTAACAAGGAGCCAGCAACAAAAAATCTTTATAAATGCTCATAAAGATTCTAAAAAACGCTGAAAGCAACTGAAGATTAACTGATAGACAGAAAGGCCAATTAAACGAGATGACATAATAGCGCATAAATGGCCTGGGAATAAATTTATAATTAATGTTATCCAACGACAATTCAACGTTTTATATTAGGTTTCAAAATATACCGACAACTTCAGATTACATTCGATATTTGCTGGTCCTGAAAAAAAATGTAAGAATTAAAAATAGTTCTATAAATGTGATTTTTTTAACATAACTAAATTTGGTGATATTGCATACTGCAATATCCTAGCGCAGAATCATGAATGCATCACTGCTACAAGAGCTACAGACCTATAGTAGAATTATACCAAACGAGCAATCCCTTAATCAGACAACCTATTGTTCGTTTCAGGATCCTGAGACAAACCCTTTACAACGCTTGTACTTAGATAAGGGATGTTTCGCAAAAAGATTAGCAGTTAATACGCCTCTTAATTATCTCCTCTTTTCATCTTTCCTGTCACCCCCTTTTTCATTAAACAAACGCGTCCTGAAGGATGCTCAAAATAGCGGGAGTTTTCCGAATCCGAAAATGATCAGTAAACACTTATCATTAGTCCACAATGACCTGAAAGACAAAAAGTTAATTTCTAAAGCGATATAATTTAGGATCTTAACTTAAGCATCACTTCTCCCTTCAACTTCCCCCAAAATTTTCCGCTTTCAGCATTTGGTTAGCGTGATAAAATGCAAAATATGTAGGGAATATAAATCATACAATTAATAGTTAAGCAAGAATTACTTAGAATAATGAGTTAAGAATAATCTTGTATATTTTTCCAATAGAAAGGTAATCTATGACATCTGATTGTCGGTATCATCATTAACAAACGAACCACCGGTTGAAACTAATAAAGATGATAATTGACAGATGCACGCAGGTAAAGACTTTTAGGAATTGATTGATTATCTGAATTACTGCTATGTTTAGATGCAAAATTTTGAAGTGATTATTTAATTAGTACAATCGATTTCGATAATTTTACCTATTTGGTTTTCAGATACTAAGCTTTTGCCCCTTTGCTAATTTCGTCACTAGTTAAAGTAGATAGTTTTAACAAAAGTACACACACGCACATAAAAAAAACAAAAAAAACACGAGTTTTACGAGCTATTCTTGTTTTTAAAAATAGTTTTAATATTTAAAAAGTGAAGACATAAAAAAAATAATTTGGGCAAGTCAAGTGTGTGTCCCCAAAATGGAGAAAGAGTTATCATTTACAGATAATCTAACAAATCAATAAAATATAAGGCTAAATTTTTACATGCTTTTCAGATAATATGCATCTGAAGCTATTTCTAAGCTCCAAATTGGCTTATAAAACTAAAGCTTCAGTTAAAGTCTAGAATAAAATTGATACAATTCTCTATAGGAATCAAGGCAAATGACTATAAATGCATTTTCGTTGTAAATGCAGTTGATGTAATAATAACTAAATTAGATAGAAGATGGATTCTTGCTGAAGGAGATTTCAAAATGACATTTTTTTTTAAATAAATGAAGCAATGGTATACAACAAAAAGTAAAAAAAAGTGCATGAAAAGTTCAGATATTCCAAAAATAACTTAATATCATCCCACCAACAAAAGAAACATAAATAATAAAAATTAAAAGTAAACCTTGTATAAAATTGATTCCAAAAAATGAGAATAATGGGACTGCGAAAAGCTATATTAAACGTAGTACAAGTCTTATAACGATTAAAGAAAAAATATAAACAGGAGGAGGTGGGGGAAAGTATCACAAAAGGAGCTCCAAGATTTTAAAAATTGATTAAATTTTTGAATGCATAGTAGATTTAAAACACCACCCAACCCCAGGAAAAGAAGCCTCATTATTTACCTACGGAAGAGCGCGAAAAATTTTAGCAGTAGTAAAAAGGTAAGATTTTTTTTAATAGGATCATAACGATATAAGTTTAAAATAAATATAAAAAAATTGCAAAAACAGAAATTTTAATAGTTAGGGGAAATTTCAAGACAACAATAGAGCTAATCCGTTTGCGATTGTGCAATTCGCAATATGACAAAATAGAAGCTTAGTAACAGTTATAACGTTAGTGTAGGAGAATTTTAAAGACCAAAAAACCTAAATATGCATACAGTGGCTCTTAAAAGAAATCATCCACTTAATTTAAGAAGGCCCTTGGCATTAAGTACAAGTTTTTGAAGAAAAGATATTAACATTTCATGTCACCTCACTTTAATCGTGAATAAAATCTAATATACATTTGTTATTTAAATATAGAATAATGTTTATCTTAAAATGAGAATGTAAATAGGCAAAGAAAAAGGTCACAAAGTAGATCAAGAATTTACAAATTTTTAAATAAATTCATAAAAAATTTAATAACCAATCGTTATTTTCATATTTATATTGAGCCGGTGTCCTGGCATAGGGGTAGGCGTATTCAACTTGATCTGGGCGTCCAGGGTTCAAGTCCCGGTTCGGGCATGGTTGTTCTTCTGTAAGGTTCTATCTTTGAGATATGTGAATGAGCCTCCCCCTTCCCCATGTAAAAAGGAGTGGGGCTACTGTATATTATCCTGCTCTATCAAGTATCTAGTTGGCGCTACTGAAAAAAAGAGCCACTCACTCGGCTTAAATCGGCCGAGCTTATAAAATTTCTTAAGTCACACACAACATATATTTGTATCGATGAGATATTTTTTGCATTTGGGGAACTTTTATCTCTGCCTTGTATTTTGCCAACAATATTCCATTTTTTTAAATTAGAAAATTGTCAGATGCATCAATGAAATGAAATGAAACAAAGAATGATGAAAGTGATGAATGATTTACTTTATATTCAAAACAACTTGAGCGATTTTGTTAAAAATATAATAAAATTAATACTTAAAAGTTTGCCTTGTGAACTAAAGTTTTATTTAAACATCAATTTGATTAAACGTCGCCATTTTCAGCAAACATTGTAAGATAAATGGAGCTCGAGTGTAGATTCTTACACACGAAAGGATAATGAAAAACACGATGCGGAAGTCAAAAACTTTTATAAAGCACTTTGATGTTTCTCTTCCGAAATTGATATTTGACTAACTTTATAAAGCGTACTCTCAAATGTCTGGATAAAATAATATTTAAACCCAAGGCAATTGGAGGTTTCTCAAATGTCTCCAACATCATCGAGCAAAAGAATGAATACCGCGTATGCTCTTGCTATAAAAATCAAGAAAAAAATGTTCTGAAAATAATTCATACGGAATATTGCATATATTCCAAATCATATCGAAAGGAATTGGCAAAGAGAAAACCAAAAATCAATCACTCCGTCTGTGCAATTTTAAGTACCTTCATTTAAACTGTAGCAATAACATAATTGTCAGACAAGATTTGAATTACTTAAAAATTATAGAAGAGAAAAAGAATCATAAAATCGATACTGCCTTCCAGACAGGCACGTGTAACTAATCGAAATTTGAATTTACCTTACAAAATAAACAGAAAATGTCATATTTTGTAGTAAAATTGGTATAATTTAATACTTTTACATGACACTGAACATGTTTCAACCGTACTGAATCGATTTTATTGCTTAGATATAACTTGAGCAAGACACCTGTTCAGTTATGTCGTGTCTTTTCATTTTTCTTTTCTTTTAGTTAAGCTCTCGACTTAGATATACTTCCTCTAGATTATAACTTAAAAGGAAAAATAGCACTGTGGAAGAAAATTCTTTCTATTTAAGTACGGAAAGCTCTATAAAATGATACATTTGCGCAGATACAACGAATCGGATAAAGAAAATGGGAAAAAAAGTGTTAGAAAACCAGAAACTGATAACTGCTTTTTTCACTCACTCTCTTTTCGAGAAATACTAATAAACAAATTTTATTTCTTGCCAAATTGCTTAATCCTTCACATCTCTGCGCCAAATGTAAACGTAAATAATTCAAATACCGTTATGAAGGCCGAGAAGACCCGAATGTCGGTTTTTGAATAGCTGAATAAAGCAAGTAACTAACTAACTAACTATAAACCAGTATAAAACAGCGAAACTCATAATTTTTTAAGTCAAATTCTTTTATTTTGCTGCGTAACAATAACATAGATGCTATTCTCTTCGTCATTCCAATATTCCAAGCTAAAATAGGCATCTGTAATATCCACGTTACAATTTTAAAACTTGGCATAGTTAACTGTCAATGTAATAAATCAGATACATATATTTTCAAACATGAGCGAATATTCGGTTTCTTAAATGAAGCAACACCATTAAAATTAAATTAAACAACAGCAGCTATGCGCTCCTAAGTGCTACGAGTAAAAAAAGGCATCTGAATAAATAGATATCGAAAGATTTTATGAAGAGTTAAGATCCAGATTATAACAATATATTACGAAACGATTTTTAACGCATTATCTAGCTGAGAAAATTGAGAAAGCAAACTCTCTGTAAATTATAAAAGTTCAAAAAATGAAGTACTACCTTTTTCTGAGAGTTGCTATTAACTATCATCCCAAATGACATTTCAGAATACTTGGGATTCACGTATAACCAACACTTCACAGGCTTTTGGGATCTTGAACATATTCTGAAAATATTAACTACATTTTAATATTCTTTTCCATTATTATTACAGGGTTAAAGATTCTACACAAGAAAAAATCGCTTTATAACCATCGATACAGTAGAAATTCTGGTGTAAAGACACAATTTTATTTCGTTTACTTTACCGTTGTGAATTGTAAACACATAAAAAATTGCGCCTACTTTTTTTAATGGCTGGACTCTAAATCATCAGATTTCATTTTTAATGATCTTGATATTTTATTACGGTATATATTGCTTTAATGGCAAACAACTAAATAAAAGGCTTGCGATCGGATTTCAATCTGTCTACTATGACGCAAAACAGAATTTACTGGAATTTCAAATACAAATTATCATAATTTTGAAGGACGGACTCCAATCATGGATTTAAATCTGCTTGCGAAAAGAAAACTTCTAAAGTATTTAATTAGCTTCATTAATTGCATCAACTATTAAAAATACAACACTCACCTGTGTTTACACTCACCTGTTTCAATTAACATGAAAATCGATAACCTAGTCAATAAAGGTTCATAATAGGGCGTACAAAAATTAAGCTAACATCTAATCAATAATTGAAAAAATAGCAATTACTTTTAAAAATCTCACATATATAAACCAAGCCATGTTTTAAAAAACTCAATAATATTTAATGGAGGAGAATATATGTATCCAAATAGATCTTTCCAAGGAATATAAAACCAGTGCACCAATGTTGAAGAGCAATTATTTAGAAAGGATAAACATTTAAACGCTGTGAAGGATTTCAAAAAGATTACAAGCGTGATCATTTCAAAGATTAAAAATATCAATTTATTCATTTTTAAATTCCTGCGTGGCGGAGTAATTTGATTGATCAAAAAAGAAAATTATCTTTTAATTGGATCGTAAAAAAGAAAATACATATTCAGATTCATCACGACTTTTATCCTCTTTCATTATTGCATGAGAAAGAGGAACATGTTGTCAGCTTCTGATAAATCCAATTCTCTAAATATTACATCAAAGTATTACACATGATATTTGATCAATTTTAATCAGTACCCCCCCCCAGTTAAGCATTCAAATCAATTTTCGATTCTTCAATTTATTAAACTCAACTGTTAATTCATACGGTTAAAAGTTAAATCCATATTTGGTAAACCTTAAAGATAACACTCTTTTCACTTGTTTTTTTCATTACTATTTTCTTTCTTGTTCCTTTGAATGATAAACATCCGTAAAGTTTATCACTGCTAGACGGAAATGAAAGGAAATAAACTTCAGTAATTATTCAATGACGTTAAGAATAATCTAAAGACAACAGTAGAGAGAAAATTAGACGTTAAAGACAAAGGGTGGTTAATTTAAAAACAACAATTTTTCATTATTCATTAAAGTTTCTGCAAAGATACGAGATTCAAAATAAGACAAGTAAGCATTTTCAAACTTCTTTTTTACGTTCTCAAGTTCAGGGTTTATTGAATAATACTATAGTACTCAAAAACTATTACCCCTTATATTATTAATGATAAGAAATGTATTTCATTAATATAACATACAATCGTCCAAAAAAGTTTGATGTTTCAATAATTCTCAAGTCATTGTGTTTATCTAACTCATTTACCTTCACAAGAATGTCATTTATTCTTTCACATATTTATCTTATGAAATCTCGGGTCAATTCATCGATTAGTAAACCATGCACTAAATACCCTAAATATCTTCATAAAAAGTTCAAGATCAGTTATGGAGACAGATTATTTTCTTTCAGACAGAGTTTTCATAATGATTCGTCTGCAAAATCAAGATGATATCGCAAGTTTAATCCAAAAGTTACATTTAAAAAAAAATTGCGAAAAAAATTTCCTTTTAAGCTATCGTCTTTTCGATGAGTAACAGAGAAGAGGAAAAGTACTTAACTAGGGAAGGCGTCTAAGAATGATGCTTCTGCCCTAAGGCAACAATTCTAGAGATCAGATACAGTCGCTGCTGATACTCTTTAAAAAGCATCGCATTTGTTCATTGCTGCAGAGAAATTTCGCGCATTTGAAAAGGTTTGGAATTCGAATAAAAGATAAAGATACCATTTAAAATCATTATGTACATACAAGAATGGTGAACATAAGAATTCAAGAATATCTTTCCTTGTTTTGACCAAAACAGATATAAGCTAAAGAATATACAGATCGCAAAAATGATGCGATTATATTCCTTCCGCCGATTTTTCTTTAAATTTAATAAATTTTTCTTTACCCCCTTCATCTCCCAAAAGATTTTTGCACCATAAAACCGCATATTTTAACCCTAAAGACAAATACACGTGCAGTTAAGCTTTGGAAAAAGGACGTTTGTTCCATATTCGATAGTTTGAAAAGGCCTGATCTAAAAATTACTTTTTATATTTCATAGTCTGAATAATGTTAATGAAATTAATCTAAACTCCTTAATAAAATAATTTTAAAATAACTCACACCTCCAATCTACTTAAAAAATGGATGTTAAATACTTTAAAGACAGCTAATACATGCGAATTCAAATGCTAAACAACGAGAATAATTCTTTTGGTACGGCCTGTAAGTGTAGAGAAGACCGAATAGTACGAAGTCCTTTCCAAAATGGCCTACGTGTTATTTCACGATTACTATACATTACGCGAGGGCACAATATATAAAGTCTGAAGAAGCAGTGATTTTTTTAATTTTCTTAAATAAAAACATGTTTGAGAAATTCTCTTGGCTTACTACAAAGGAATTAAGAGAATGCATTCAAAATGCAGACCAGAAGAAATTGTAACAAAATATGTATCCTGTTATTTCACTGCTGATAAAATGTATATAAAAACCAGAAGTTTATACAACCAGAAAGAAATCTGGTTGCTAAATTAAAATTTAAAGACTTTAGTCTTTTCGAATTCCAGAATAAATATAGAATAGCAATAGTATAATAGCAGCATATACTTTGTAAGTTATAGAGCGGGGTTTAAGCCTCAATTTCTCAAAAAATTTATTTCTGGCACAAAAAAAATATAAAATTTTTATCAGGATTCTCATGTTGGTCGTATCTTAAATTCATGTTAGAGCTGAATATCGCATCAAGCATTTCGATAATCAGCTTAGAGTTTAGATTTATAAGAAAACTCTCTAACAATCAATAGCAATTTCATATTTGTAATTAAATTCTCTTTCCAGTTATAAAAAAAATATTTCCTTAAAATTAATTTTGCACATTCGAATAAGCAGTGTTTTTTTTTTATTTCCACTTTAAAACATAAAAAAATATCAACAGTTAAAAAAAGCATTATAATAATAGTTTATTTAGTATATCGTATTACTTCCCTTTCCATAAATCTAATTATTAAAGACTATCATTTAATTTGTTACTTCACTTGACATAACTTGTAAAATATACTGCCATATTGGTAATTACTAATCTTCTTACGTTTATAGAAATTGGTTGTTATTTTTTACAAAAACGAAGATAAATACAGCAAAATTAATTTGATAATAATGTACAATTGTTAATCCATTAAGTTAAATTATTGATCTTTGAAATTGAAAACAAAAAATTCTTCATTGACAATTAACAAAAGAGAAATGGAAATAAAAAGAATAATGTATTCTAAAATTTATTCTATAAATAGGGTAGTTTCTCAAAAGGTTAATATCACGTGCTGACTTAAACTCATCTTTTAAAAATACAGGACAATACAGCAGAATTCTAGTTCAACAAATAGATTGCAATGATCAGAGCACAATACTTTCCCAATCATTTAGAATAAATATTGTATGACGGATTCAACGTAACGTATTATATTATGCAAATAATATATCATTATTATCTCTCGTTTTTTTGTGTTCGAAAACAATTTCTAATTAATTTATTAATAAAGTTACAACAAGGAAACATTAAAATGAGTTGCAGTGTGAATTAATTGACGATAGCAGTCACCAGAAAAATAATTTTAAAAGAATTCTTTCGCAACGGCATTTGTCAATATTAGCTCTATTCATTCTATTTGTCAATTTCTCTCAAATAATTAGGTTTCACTTAAACAAAGAATATTCTTCAACTATTTGCAATGCATTATATACGAAAGAAAAAATCCGAGTTTAATTGTGGGAATCAATAAACCACACTTCTTGATCACTGATACACACAAACAGATCAATAAACGCTTTTTTCTCAACTTCATTTACGGTAGATAAAGTCATCATCGGCCATCCATACAGCGCACAAATTTTTTTTATCATAAGTAATTTTTTCACCAAGCTAGAGGGTTACGTTTAATTACATTTTAATTAAAGAGCATTTGCTTCACAAAAGAAAAATCCCCCTCCCCCCCCCCAAAAAAAAAAGAGCTTCGAGATATCAGAAAAACAAAAACTGCCTTTCCCCCTCCCATGGTAATGCACTGCCATTTAAAACAAACAGCCTGAAATATTTGTAATTAATGGGATCCGGAGGTATTAATACATTGCAAAAGAAACTGCTGCACTGTGGGAGGGGGCTACAGAGTGACAGAAGCTAGTTAAGCCAGGTAAAAAGAAAAAGCAGGAGGACCCCATTAACGATGGACTCTGCTTCAAACTTCAAGAATATTAGCTGGAATATTTGCGGTATCTTTGATGACTTTAATTCGCTAAGAATGCTTTTCTTTCCGCTGAATGTATTACATCTTCGGCTGTGCCTCCGAACGAAATACCTTTTATCTTGCTTTTAATCTCTCGGCCCATTAGGCGTAGCTCGCCTCTGATTATCCTTTGTTTTCTCCGCACTTTTAATCCGCTATTCAAAGAACGGATTCATTTATTTTCCCTGTGAGCTGATTATTACTTTACACGTCGCCCAGGACAAGTTGTTATTCTCCAAAAAATGGGAGGGAGGTTGGAGAGGGAGGCAGTCATTGATTCGTATTTTGTTGCAATTTTCCCAAACTAATTCATCCTAGAGGAACATCACGGGAAATGAAAATCGGCGCTTTCTTTGTGGAAGGGAAGCATTAATGAGGTCAAATTAAAAGACATTGCATTTGAATAAGCTGCACGGAAACGGTGCGAAATTCTAAGAATTGCAAATGGAAGAGTTTAGACGAACTGCTATGCAGTGCTGAGTGGTTTTATGTTTAAACAATCCTCCCGTTGCCTCTCACGATGTTACAAACGAAATTCTCAATAAGGATATTTCAAAATAATTAAGTGCTCTTACCTTATTATATCGAGAGCATTTGTGACCTTACGATGTCTGAGTCATTATAAGGTCACAAAATTCTGTATTCATTTCGAGAACTCATTAGGCTTTAATTATTATAAATTGCCCACAAAGCTTTATCATTAATGAATAGGAGAAAAACAATTCAATACCTGATGCATTAAGATTTCGTTTTGACAATAAAAGTAATGTAAAATCTTAGTCATCTTCTTTCTATATAAAAATATGATTTAAAGACACGGAAAACAAACTTTTAATCCAAAATAAATAGTGATTTCGAATTTCAAATATTATATGACAGTAAAATATGACACTGAGAGTAAAAGATAAATTTAACTACCATTTTATATAGTACTGTTTTGTAGCTACTGAAACTGCATTCGTATTATTCGATCATTAAGAAACAAGTATTGGGAGGGGTATCATTCTGTCATTAAAAAACAAGTATATTCTCATCTCTTGAATTTAATTTTACATCTCATTTGTATGTATTTTATATAGGTCTAATATTCTTACATGCGATTAAAAAACCCACGCAGATAATTAAAAACATCACAATTCTGCATGTTTTTCCACTTAAAATTCATACTTAGCATTGAATTAATATTATAATTAATAATATTTTATTTATGATTTAATAAAATACTAATGGGAATTTAATGAATAATGTCCGTAATTAAAATTTTATAAAATGTATGAATTGTATCCTTTTTTAAATCTTAACATATAGCCTTATTTATTTTTTTCATTCGTTTGAACGCAAAACGAAATTATACTTAGTTATTAAATTGAACAATATGCAAATTAAAATGACGATATAGTCCATAAACCGCAAGCGAAAATTACACATTTTTTAAAAAAAATAAATAACTTGATGTTAAACTAGCATTTTGCTGTGGCTATACAATGATTTAAAAAAAACTCGAATTAAACATTCTGAAACTATAAATCAGAAAAGAATTCAGTCCTTTTAATACAGCAATTCTTTTTGTCAATTTTTTTTTTTTTTAAGAAGGGCAAATGAATGATGATTACGAGAATCTAAAATGAAAAAATGTGCTGACACGATACAGGATTAGTATTACAATAATATAGATCTATTTTATATCAATCTGATAAAAACATTTTCTAGATTTTTCAATATTACATATGAAAATAGTCAAAGAAATCAATTTAAAAAACCTGAGCCAAATTTTTAAAAATATTTAACAATTCCCGTGTTGTTAAAAATGTAAATCGAAATATTATACATACATACAAAAACAAGTAAAATTCAGGTCCAGCTATAGGAAAAGAATATGTTTTAAATTTTAGATCTTATTCTTTAATTGATAATACAATACAAAAAAAAGTCAATGAAAACGCACTTTATATGACAGTACATTTAAAAATGAATGAACTTTTCCAATGGAGAAAAGAGTTGCTACAAAGTAGCATACAAATTAATCGCACATTATTTTTTTAATATTTATTTTTTTTAATTATTTATCTCTTACCAAATAAAAATTAACAATTTCACATTTACTGACATCCTTTATTACTCTTTAAATTTTACCTGATTTTTCAAATAGAATTTAATTGAGTTTACAATTTAAGGACAAATTTGAGATTGGCTGATCAGCCAAAAGAAATCGACCCAGCCAAAAGAAATCGATTTTTCGTTACAAGATAACCCTTGAATATTACTCAACATCATCTTTGTATTGAAATTTGAAAAACGGAATAATCTATATAATAATTTTTTTTAACTCAAAGCTTAATTAAACAATCTAAATTCTTTTTTTACACCGACCATTTCTGTTTTTTTTTAATTGGATAAAAAGAAGAAACCATATTCAACGTTCAAAAGTTATTCGTTATAAATAAGAAAATCAAACTAGAATTTAAAATGCTGTTACAATCAATGTAAGACTTAGAAATCATGCTTAGTTATACCTAGGAGCATACTGAAAATATTTCTAACCGGTTCAAAAAATTACATACAGAACCTTAAGAACTTTAAAAAAAAGGAAATATTTAAGAATTAACTACAAAATAGATTCATTATGAAGTCATTCCTAACCCTCATAAATGATTATCTAGCAAATAAAGAAGCTATTTGTATCAATATTCAAGAAAGATTTCTTTTCCAGATAACCACACAATATTACAAAACCATTTCACAGTTAAAGAGATAATTAAAGAATCGACTCTTAAAATTTGAAAAGTTCTTTCCCAAAAGAAAGTTTTCCCAAGTAAAAACGGTTTAGGAACTTTTGTCAAAACAACGTATTTGAGTAAATCTCAGGCACTCCCCGTCAAGTCTGTGAACAAGACGAAAGTTGGAATTTAATTGAGGACGCTGCGAATGAGCCATTTTAATAAAGAGCTTTGAGACGATGGGGATGTCTAGACGCTAGGCAGAGACGAATGTTCCGTCAACCCCTGTTGACTTCAGGCGTGAAAAGGGAATTAAATATTCGATGAGACTAGCAACTAGATACAAAATCCGCTCCAGAGTTCGAGTATTAGGGATTTGGACCGAAGTGTGCCTGGCAGAAACGAGATCTCTCGCCTAGGCACAAACAAAGCGTCAAAAATCTTTTCCTCCGAAATCCTGGCAGCGTTGGCGAATGAGCTTACGGAACGTGGCCATTTCGTTAAAGGCCAGGAATTCTGTAAAAATTCTCTGCTGCAACTTTAAAGAGAAATAATAACTGCCAAATGCACGCACAAGCGTATTCTCTCCAATGATATTTGACAGAAGTGGAAGGTGTGGGGACTAAAAACAAAGAACTTTCTCCGGAAAGAGTATTTGGGGAAATACGGGGTTCAATGCGATTTCCAGAGGAAAAAGGTCTCGGAAGCTTACATGAGAAACAAGTATCAAAACAGATTGCATCACTCATTTGTTATCTGGTTCCAAATAAGGTGGAAGAAAGATTTAGCTGCAAGAGTCGCAGCCATACAATGAAGAACTCCTGAATGTAAGCGAGTGTGACCGAATCGAACGAAATTATCATGAAAAGAGGCAGCAGGGGCAATGAAATCTGAGAATTCACAAAATACCCTTTTTGGATTTTAAAAACGACAACAAGCATAAGAATTCGAATTCAAAGAAAAATGTACTCGGCGACATTTTGGTTCGGCGGCCGGTGAAAAGTTAAATCCATTGTTACTCTAATAAATAAATGGTTTTAATCTAGTTTCGGAAAAGGCAAGGTAAAATTAAAGCTCAATTTTCATTTCCGTTCTGTTCTATTCAATGGAAGGAACCTTAACAGAAATAATAGAAGGGTCGCACTTTATTTCACAATTTCTATTTAAATGCGCTGGTTTTTGTTCTTAGCTCTGCGCTGTTCGGAAGTTCCCGTAATGCTTGAAACAAAAGTTAACTAAGCTTTCAACAGGAATTACTAATGCTTACAACAAAACACGAAATTACTCAAGAAACACTGAAGACCTCGCTTTCATTCCAAAGACAAAAGTCTTTTCGTTAATTCCTGAAATAACTAACATAGATTTCCCTCACTCGCAAAAATTATAATCCGCTGAAGGGGAGGCATTTGTAATTTATCAAAAGACGGAGATTATTCATCGTCAAAAGCATAGATTAAAATTTTTAGTTCTCTCTTTTTTAATATTGTTATTATTCTCTTTTCAGCTGAGGGGAGAGAGAAATTATCAGCGGGATGGAAGATCGCTGCTTTTTTAAAGTCATTTTACTGATACTTTAAAAATGTTTGTCTCGATTCAAATTCACGTGCATTAGCCATTTCGAAGAATTAACAATCAGTAATGCTCGGGACTAAGAAGTAAACGGTTGTGAATTTTAATGCCCGCCATCTTCGCAAAAGTTTTCAATGTTCAAAATGGAAAAGAATTAAACTAGGAACAGTAGTGAAGGGGAAAAAATTAAAAGCGATGGGAAAGCTAACAGTTATCTGCGACAATGAGAAAAAAGTATATTTAGTTTAAGTACGAGTTTTAAAAAAAATGAGAGCTATAGTTTTTTTTAGTTCGAGAAACCCTCCCTAAAGGCTCAGTCCCCAAACTACTTATTTAAAAACAGAAAAATTTTCTCTCATTTTAGATAGCTTTTATCGATTAATTGAACATACAAAACAAAAAATTAACAATTTAATTTTTTTCCATTATTAATATAGAAGTCAGTATGAATTATTGTTACACAATGAATTTAAAAATCCATTTTTAATAACGGCATTCTCAGTGCCATCATTTTATCAAAAAAAAATATATAGTTTACAGAATTATTAAGCAAAACTTCCAGTAAACATAGACTTGCTGATTTTTTATTTCAAAAGTTTTTTTAAATAAGCAGTTTAGTAACTTCTAGAAGTCTCATTTCAATCTTTAGTGGTCAGTAAAGGAAAATAGAAAAAACTAACAGCAAATATAAGAATATAAATTTAAATGCAATTGAACAACATCGAGTTAAGTCAGCTCACCTGTAAAAAAAAAAGAATAAAAACCCAAAAATTTTTAGAACTCATTTATTCAAAATAAAAAACAACTTTGGCGATTAGCAGATTAGCGAATTACAAAAACAAGTTAATTATTTCATATTTCAAAATATTATTTTCAAAAAGCTTTACAATAACTGACTGATTGCATCAAAAAAAAGGAATCAAACTAAAGTAATATTTATCGTAATATAGGGTTTTCTTATGAATAAATGCAGTCAATCCCTCTAATGAAGTTTTTGTGCACTAATTTCAAGCTAATTTCTTCTAAAGCGAAGGTTCTTAAATAATGTTTCATGATCCTAAACGGTTATGGGGGGGGGGGGGCGGATAAGGAACGTAAAATTTCTCAAGGGGGTCTTTTCTCTTCAGACTCTTTATCATTTATAAGCAGAAGTTCAGTAAAAAAACTTCTTGCCTAGCATGATTCCCCTAAGTTTCGTAACAAATTTTAAATTTAAATTTTTTAAATTTAAAATTTTAAATTTAAATAGAAATAAATGAAGGAATTTGATTATTTGCTTATTGTTATTATTGTTGTTAAACAGATGAAAAAATTACATTTGCATCAGCATTGTAAAGTTACAAAAGAATTTGAAAAAAGTTACAACAGCCCTAAGCAAGATAAATCATAAAAATTTAAGGAAACTTCTACACTGTTTTATATGCTCTTCAATTAAAAAATTTTATTTGCTTATTTGACACCAATAACAATAAAAAGATAAGACAAATGCATTTGAATGGTTAATCACATCAACAAAATTGCAAGTTTTTATTTTAAAAAATAATTTAATCAGAAAATTATTTTACTACTCAATTTACAGACGAATCTTACACTTAAAAACATAAAGTTAAAATATCTTCTAATTTTGCTTTTGATTAACGAACAGTCTTAATATCAATGGTTTCAGAACTACTAGCTTTAAGAATTGGATGTAAATAAAATTATATGTGAAATTACTTTTAATAAAGCATTATGAAGTTTAATCATCGTTGTTTTTTAAGAATTTTTAAATATAAATTATTAATGAACAGAAATTAAGTATTACCTTTTAGTTTCATCAAAAAATTACTGCAGTTACAAAACTCTTGCAAGAAAACAAAATGAAGAGCGAAAAATTTTTTCTTTTAATGAATACCTGAATAGCTATAAATAAATGATTCTATACCAAAGAATATTAATCAAAACAAGCTATTCAAGCAAAAGGATGTATCAAAATAAAAAGTGAAACACATAGACAATAAAGGAAATTCATCATCAGGTACGGAACTAAAACAGTCATTTTCATTTCGAAATAACATATGAAGGTCTTTCAATTCACTAGAAATCAACAATGAGCATTATTTTCTTTAAATAATGTTTATAATTAACAGGTATTTGTTTTCCTGCAACAGGTAAACGTTACACAATTATTTAAACAGAATACTTATCACTTTGTGATTACTACATTGCTAAATATTTGCCGTTGAACCTTTCGAACATAAATCAACAATCGAAGAAATAAGAAAAACGGCGAAAGTTCATCAGTTTTCCACCAAGCACTAAGCGAAATGAAACGTCGTAGAATTACCATCTTGTCGGTTATGGATAATCGGTCTATATACTCCATACTAATTGAAATTTGAGTCCTTTCAAAGTAAGAAAACATTCATAACTAATATTAAATTCGATACCTATTATCTAGCAAACTCAACAATTATATTTCATAGTGTAGTAACAATTAATAAAAATTGCATTTCAAACGATTGCAAGAAAGTATATAATAGCAAAAAGGTTTTAGAAAAGGGATGTTTATTTCGCCATTACAGCACTATATAAAGAACATTACTCAAGTAAATAATTGTGGGAAATTAACTTGTTAAAAAATCTCCTATTTGGTTAATTTGACTAAATGAATGAATTTTGAAAGGGGCCACTCTATTTTTATAATATTAAATCTCTATTACAGAACATGTCACAAAAATTATCAAGAGTCGGGCTTATGAACTGCAGACCATTCCGCCACCGCTGAATAAAGCGATATTGACAGTATCAACAGTCGATTGGAGGGGAAAAATACCTCCTCCAATATTTGCGAAGGTAATATTTTTTCGATCATCAACTGTACATAAATGTAGGAGAGCAAAATAGCCCAATAAAGCATAAAATAATCCAAAAAATCATTTTTGAAAAGTCAGAATAATTTTTCTACCGAGATGGACAAAATATCTGCCATAAAATAGTTGCTAACTAATAAAAAATATCAGCAAATAAGCATTTTCAAATACCCAACTTTTTGAGTGCGTCATTTGAAAAACGTCCTTTTTTTTTGGCAACAATAAATGCAAGTAATTTTTTAACAAATGACCTCGATTAATGATATTAAACTTTAGTTAGAGTCAAATTTAATGTACACAATTATTGGACGATGATGAAACAACGCATATTATTAATGTACTGCAGTTCGAAAATATGTTAAAAACCAAGCAAAGAGGTTAAAGAACATACCTCGGTATGATACGCCGATACAATAATATATGTTATTGTGGCTAAAATTTCATAAATGACTCAGCACAATATTTTTAAGGAAATCAATCTTTTTGACTGATATGTTAAAATATATATGTTAAATTTCTTATTTACTCAGAATAGCAAAATTCCTTATTCGAAAATGGGACAGAAAGAACCGTGGAAAAAATCGTGAATTGTGGAAATTTTAAACTCATTCTAATACTTTAAGAAATGCAGAAGAAAATAATAAATGATGTTTGTTCCATGTCCTTTAAACTCTAAAGTCACACATATAAATAAAACTTTCTCAAGAATTAATTTCCTTTGTAATATGATGATGCATTTTGATAACCCTCCTTTGCATGATTTTTTCTTTTTTATGAAATAAATCAGGGTGATATAATTAAAATATATATGAAAGTAAAAAAACATTTTAAAAAATTCTAGTACAAATATATAAAATAATTAAAAAACAGTATGATGGAAATATCAATCATCATGCGAATTTTCATGTTAAGCTCAATACAAAATCTTCGATGTTCCTCTTTTCTAAATTTCTTCAGCGATTATCAATTTTATTATTTAAGAAAATCTCAGATTAGTTATATAAAAATATTACAAGAAATAGCACGTTTTTATTAGCCACAACAAACAGGGGAATGGCAAGTTCAAACCCGTTCTAATAATTGTAACATTTATTTATTTATTTATTGACAGCTACGTTTGTTATTATGCAGTAGTCGTGAAAAAAGTTGTCAGTAATAAAAAATTTACAGGACCCCTGCTTTGACTACAATTTTCTGTTCACTAAATGTTATGATGGAAATTTCCATCATCATGCAAAAAAGGGTTAAATGTATCATCTAATTAGGTAATGCAAATAAAAAAAAATTCTAGTTTCAGAAAGTGCTTTTACGATCCAGCTAATAATTTGAACTATATTTAAGACAGTTCAAGTACTTCTAAACTGAGTTTTATAAACTTTCCGGATTCGGTATCCCTTCCACTCCCTGTTCTCTTTTTTTTTCGGGGGGGGGGGGAGGCAGAACAAAAAAAATTTCTACTTCAAAAATGAAATATAATTTGATAAATCAATCATTAATTATTTAAAAATGAATTTAAAATATTTACCTCACAAATCTACATAAAATCTTTTTTTTTAATTCCACCAACTGGTAAAGAACTCCAATTCATTTTTTCTATACTACCCCCCCCCCCCCCCCCCCCCCCCTTCCCTTTTAGACTCTCCAATTCATTTTTTCTATACTACCCTCCCCCCTTCCCTAGTATGCATAATAAAGAAAACTTGATTGAAGAAAACTTTTCATTTGAATATAACATACTGATGATAATATTCTTGAAATTTTATTTTTAAATAATTAGAAGATATAAATGAAAAAAAATCCCAATTTACATATAAATGCAAATATTATTGTTCTACCAAGTAAAATTATCGAATAATATTTAATCTAAGTTTTGAAATTATTAATATACTTTGAAAAATACGGTCAAAGCAAATTTCTGCAGGGAAAAAAATATTTTCCGGACCTAAAATTATCTATCCTGAATATACTGCATTTGCAATAAGCGATAAAAGTTATAAAATGTGTTCTATTCGATGGGACAGATATTTTAAATTAAAATAGAAAAAAACAGCTAATGAGTTTCAAATTAGCAAGATATAAACAGCAAAGACAGCCAACTTAATAAATATTACAGAGCTATGCGCCGGAATTACCAATCAATCTTTAGCCATAACATCAAGATCTAAAAACATCAAAGGTCAAACTGTTGGCCCATCCCCATTAAAAAGTGAAAATTGATGTCAAATGCGGAGAGAACTAAACAAAAAAAAAAAAAGGAAACTATGGTGCTTCAGGTATTTGATGATGAAGACCAAAAACAGCCAAATCCCAGGAAATTTCACTCTGTCATCAAAATTATGCTTCACCGACGGAGATTAATCCATATAATGCCATACTACGACGAACATTAAGCTTTCCTTACTTGTTTATCAGGAGGCGGTTTTTTAGCGACGGACCGAGGGATACTCCAAAAACAACTGATTAAAGGCACTGAAAAGCTTATTGGAGCTTAATGGATTAACTAGTTAACTAGAAGAGAGTAACGCTTCCGAAAGGTGCTTTTTAGGGCATTAGAGTTCGAAAGTAAAATCCATGGAAGTAAAAGCATTAGGAGCATCTTCCCATCCCCACCCAATTTTGATTTTAATCAAGATAATATTTGGAGAGAGAGAGAGAAAAAGATATAAGCAAAGAAAGAAAAACAAAATGAATTAATAGATTAGCCAGTATTATCAGAGAAATTTACATATCGACCGAAGCTTCAGACGGGGTGACTATTTTGAGTTAATAAAATAAAAAATAAAGAAACAAATTTATTAATAAACTAATAATGCCTTTCCTGAGTGTTTCGAAATAAATTAAGAAAAAAAAGAACTACACCCCAAACTGATTAATTCGTGTTTGACGATAGATCATCTGTTCATGGCCTTAATTCATCTGACTTCAATATTCTAAGCTCTACGATATTTTTTTTTTAAGAACGGAATCAAATTATCGATGTTAATACAAAATGGTTATTTGCAGCTTCGAGTTTCAAAAAACAAAATAAAAACTTAAATTCTAACGTACTCTCAAGAGACCATATACTTGATGAAGGCAGTATCAATGTAGAAATATTGCATGGATATAAAATTAATCTTTAAAATCTTCTTTATATATTTTTTTAATTAGTTGCTAACTTATCAGAAAATTTTGTAATTAATATTGGTTGATTTGTTGCTACCTTCATTTCTAACTTGAAAATTGTGGATCAAATTTATTTGAAAAAAATTATAAAATACTAATAAGATCCACATTTGCATGCTTCTCTGTCGGAATTTATAGTTATAGTTATATATATATATATATATAATAAAGATTCATAAAAAAAATCTTATGATCTCTCCTGTTGGGCAAACAGTATATTAAATAGAATTCGAGATATTATAAAGTATAATATTTTTTAAACTGAACACAGTCTAATTTGTTATATAAACTAATACATTCTCAAAAAGACTTTGTACAAGGAATAGCCAGACATTTCATCCTCTATATTTATTCCTTTAATCTAAAAGAAATTTTCAAACATTTCTTGAATCTGATACATGGTCCTTTAAAATAATATGGTAATAAATTCTCAGAACAGCTATTATCTAATTAGAAAGTAGAAAAAATTAAGCAGTAAAAGAGTTTAAAACGATAAGCGGTGGGGTATACTGCTATTATTACAAAAATATTCAGCTCTACATAGCAATACTTTTTATTCAATGAAATATACCACCAAATGGGTCAAAAATATGTAATTCATGAACACAAAGGTGTTAAAATAGCTCTAAAATTCTCATCTATTATGTTTAATTCTTTTTATGCAAATCAACAATATAGAGAATAACATCGTTCAAAAGGTTTTTTTCCCTTATATAAAACTAAAGTACATATTTCAGATCTCAAAAAAAAATCATTTACGGGGATAAAGATTATAATTTTTAAAAAGGAGTAATGGTTCCTAGGAATTTTGAAAAACATCTTAATTGGAGGAATTTTTCAAATAAAGGCATTAAACGACTGCTTAAATGAATGGAAAGTTGGTCTATAAATTTTTCGAATAACAAATAGAAATTTTTTTGAAATATATAGTCTCTACTAATTACGGCAACATAAATAGTAAATTCTAACCTTGAACCCCATCATATCAAAGTATTAAAAAGTTTTCTTTTTTATTATATAAAAACATTTCACTTTTCATGTTGAATCAACAGAAAACCAATCAAGAGCAAGTTGTGGCAAAAATACACCCATGCTTCGTTTGTCATTATTAATAGATACAGAACGCAGATAAGTTTAATTTCATTTTAATATAATTATCAGTCTTATAGAAATACTTACAATACTTTTAATAAAAAATTCAAAAATACGTTTAGTGTTTTTTTTTTTGTTTGTTTGAAAATACTGTGATCACTGACACAAATACAAAACAGAAGGATATACGCCACACGTATAACCAAATAAAGAATCCTAATCCTATCAGACGTTTCAAATTAAGGAGTGGAATTTCGGAACACTAATTTTAGGAATATAAAGTCAATTTTGATATTCAGTCCTAACGATAATCCTTTGAAAATGCAAATTGATCGCATAATCCGGCGACCAGACATAACTAAAGAGATCTGCGAACTCAGCAAAGCGTCAAGTCGCGTTAGCCGCAACTCATCGAAACACTCTCGAATTCCATTATCCGAGCACATTACTTCTTTTGCTCCCGTGTTCTGCTAGAGATGTTAAATAAAATACACCAAAACGAAAGAGAAAGGCATTCTTTGCATAATGGCCTCACCTTTGCAAGTCCTTGACTTCACAGTGCAGATGTGGTTCACGCTTCAAGAGCGAACAACCAACCGGAACTGTGAACATTTCCCACCCGCGGTTTTACACCTTTTAGTCAACATCCAATTTCACAGATTTCCGCCGATTGAGTAGCATCGAATTATTTATTAGAGTAACTGTTGGAAAATGGTGGGACTGGACAATTCTCATGTTAATTTCGTTATGCCAAACAAAATAAAGGACAGCGCAAATCTCAAAAAGATAATTTTAAACCACCAAAAATCCATTCTCTATTCTTGGTATAGAGTTGAATGAACAATAAAACATTGAAAATGCAGATAACTTAGACGAGACCAAAAGCTCGGATCGAGTCTAACTTATAAAATATAACAGTTGGAAAAGTTAAAAATTATCCTACTTATAACTTAATAAATTTCTTTAATGACAAATCGTTTCGATTTCTTGATGCCTCTTAAAGAAACCTCAATATATTCAGCAATAATCATTAAAGGGGAAAAAAACTGCTTAAAATTAGAAAATAAGAAAAAACCAAAAACCTAGGCCCTGACATTAATTGTAAATTTAAATAGCTTTTTAATGTTTATTTTTAAATATTCAGAAATTTTGCGAGTTCTGAACATATCAACGGTTTACTAAGATTTAAAGCCTTACTAAAGAATAAGTTAAGTAATACATTTTCATTCTACTTGCTATTAATTTACTTAGATTCCATTTTCATAATAAACAGTGGGAGAAAAATTTACATATATTTCTCATAGAAAAATTGTCTAAAAATTACTTATTTTCAATATTCGATCTAAAATAAAATTTTATATACTGTGGATTTAGTAATAATTTTAAGAGTCAATTTAAATACATATAGAAACGAAATATTTTTTGAAAATCGAAATGAGATGTAGAAAAAGAGTAAAAAAAATTTGAATCAACAATAAATAATAAAATTTTGAAACTCCTTTTTTAGTAATATTTAAAAATGGTTTGAAAACTTGGCGCTATTATAATTAATGATATGAGGATCACTAACCCTCTAAAAAAAATTCTGAAATATGTCTTCAATCATAATCACAGTGGCTAAAATCAGCTTGTCATTTGACACACTTGAGAAAATTCGTTAAATTCACACAAAAAAAATCTTTTAATATTAACAATTTGGATTTAAAATAAAAATCTGTGCAGTTTATTTTACTTGGCTTTATTCATTGAATAGAAAAATATCATTATAAATTAAATGCAAAATCAGAAAAATTTGTAACGGGAACAATAGTAAAACACTCTATATAATAAAATTAGAAATAGGAATGGAAAAGAAACTTTCTGATCTAGAATATACACTTTTCTTTTTAAAAAAATACAAAAATTGTTGCAGGCGCGAAAAAAATATTTCTACCCCACCAAAAATTTTATTTTAATACCGAGATGTTAAAGACGCTTTTTGTTGTAGTTGTCTATATTTAATTCAGGGGGAAAAAAACTGAATTTTCATAAGAAGCTATATTCTTTTTCAATTTCGGCAGCGGAAGTTAAAGAAAGGAATGTCAATCAATCTCCTCTTTCGATTATGATTCCGCAGTAATTTTCATTTGTAATCAGTGTGGCCTTATAAGGACCTATTGTATGCACAACTGTCATTTTTTATCATGCCAGAACATGATGTTTTTGGGATGAGGGTTTTCGTGTCAAGAAAAATCCGTAGACGAAAAATTTAAATGTTATTATCTGCAAGAGCATCTCAAACAATCAGCTTTTAATAACGCGTTGCCATTGCATTTACAAAAGCTCAGATTTAAAAAAAATTAATTACTACAGCAAATAAAACCGAAAAAATGTCACTTTGAGCACGTGATTATATGAAATGAAATAAATATGAAATGTGATATTTTTTTTAACAATAAATGCGATGCAAAGTTTTTTTTATCGTTTTCCACAGTAAAGTGACTAATTCAACGAAACAATTAAAATGAATAATAGTATAATTTAACTTGCACGAGCACGTGGTGCTTGACAGCTCAAGAAATTATGTTCTGACATAATACATTGAAATATACATAGCAGATTTCATTTTAATCTTTATATTAACTTTTTATTTTGTAATTACAAATAAGTGAGGAATTAAAAACACTGAGGAAAGGAAAATAATTTCAAGCAGATTGTAGGGGGATGTTGGCTTTTACTATCCGTTCGCGCTACAATTATTAATTATCTACTGAAACTAATCAAAAGTAAGCATTTCGCGTAAGTTTATTCTTTAACCATCACTGATGATCTACAGTAGTACATCGACTTGACCAACAATGCTTTATTTGCTCGAGATAGAGTTCAAATAAGAGCACTGACATCATAATAAGAACAAAGGTAGCAAACTACTACTTAGAGATATACAAGAAACTAGCTTTATGTTAAAACGGAAAACGTAAGTGGCAAATTGCTTCAATACTCAGAATCGAACCTACATTTATCAAACAAAAAGTAAATACAAGTGAAACTCAACTTTTTTTTTAACACTAACCACAAATCTCGGAAGGAAAAAAATTCGAGTAAAAAAAATGAGGAAAAAAGAGAAAAGGAAAAAATAGTTTAAAGAAGAAAAAAATGCGCCGGTACATTCGCGCATGTTTTTAGAACGTGTAAAAAAATGTCATTGAAAAAAAACTACACATAAATAATTCTAACTCATTTTATTTTTTACTACCTAACAAAAAAATTAAGTAAATCAAAGCGTTTTCCTCATATTAGAAGAATTAGCATAAAAAAGTTAATTCCAAAAAAAATTTATAATAATAAATCCCTACATCCAGATAGCAATTAAAAATTCTATTGCCATGCATTCAAATTTTAAGCGTTTCAATTATTCAAACAATAAAGATAAAAGTTTTTCATCAAACACAGTTTTAAAAAATCTAACAAACATAACCTTAAAATTGCTTCAAAAATTAAAATAACTTTCCCAAAGTATCTACACCAATTGTGAAAACATAAATGGTTTCATATACCATGTGTTGAAAGAATCGGTGCTTCTTGCCCAATTGCAAGCGAGACAAATTTTTTAAAAAAACTTTCACAGCAAATAATATTACAATATATATATATATAAGACTCAAAGTACGCATCATGTAACAAAAATATTCTAATACTTTTATAAAATAGAAGGTTTATAGTTTGACTTTATTTTCATGAATCCCGAAAAAAAAAAATGTCGCTAGAAGCCTAAATTTAATGCTCAAACGAAAAGCAATTAAACTTTTAATTTAGTACGAAGAATACAAATCCGTATCATATTTTAAACACAATATATCTTGATATATTTTTTTGATATACTATTTAAAAGTGCACATTTTTTTTTAAAAAACACTCTATCTCAAGTTTCCATTTCAGAATTCAGACAGGACATAGGTAAGGACAAAAAAAGAGGGGGGGGGCTTGAACTTAATAAAATAATGAACTGAGCCAAACATATACTGAGAAATAAGTATTATTAATTGAGCAATAAAAAGAATACATTTAAACTAAAAGTTATTCAGATATTAAAAATATTGTAGAAAATGATTAAATTCGATTTCGAATGAATTTCGGAAATCTTTTTAAAATCATTGGAATTTTAGATACTTGAATACAATATCTTTTATAGTATTTAAATATGCAAATGGCTATTAAATGTAACTTCATTATCGAGCATTGCAGATATTCAAAACCTAAATTTGCCAGTTAGAAACACACTTTTTAACTGGAAATGTTTTATTAAAACAGTAAAAAAAAAATACAAAAAAAACAATTACATGCATAAATTCCTTTTAACTTATGTAAATTTTGATATCCTACATAGTGTCTGAAAAAAATTAAAAAGTCCCAATGGAAAAATCTCTATTAATTCATCAAGCATAACAAAGATCCAAATTCAATCATTAGTACATAGAATCCTCCAAAAAAAAATTTGTAACACTGTTTTAGTATCCAGCTAACTTTTGTTTTGACACTAAGCGAATCAAACAGGTTTATTTTTTATGTGTGCGGATAAAATTAAACCTAAATTACTGTTAGTTATGGGATCCTAAACTTCATATTTTATTTATATTTTTATGCTGGATTGTAGCAAGGATCAATTAGCTGAAGTCTGATGTTTTTATTATGTAAGTTTGCATTTTATCCTTAACAGAACTCGTACATGCTAATGATAGTTCAATTAAGTTACGGTAAAGAGTTTGATAAAAGACAAATGGAAAAATTTTTAATAGTAAGAAAAAAGACATGACACAGAACCCTCCACAATAATTTCACATTTTTCGAAAAACTGGACAGTAATGACTACTAACCACTTAACCCTCCAACTACTTATCTCGTAATTTCCAAGTGTTGGAAGTCTTTTTTTTTTTTGCATCAAACTATTTTTGTGAGGTAATGTATTTATCTTTTACTATTACGGATGTAAGTTATATGATGCTGATATCAAATAGCATATAATAACAATTTTCTTCATTTTAGCTCTTTACACTCGGGAAAGTAATTCGATGCATAATTTTTCACATAATGCAAAGACTTATTTATTGCTCCAAAAAATAAATATATATAATTGCTTCAAGTTGAATTCTCCCATTTAATTAATTTACATCTTCTGACAACTTTGCAGATATTTTTAACAATCAAAAATAAATAAATAAAACGTCTAAATGATGCACCGTTTTGAGAATGGTAAGTGAGAGTCACCATCTGATTGCAAAGGATTAAATACATCTGAGCTTAATAGCAAACGTTACATCTAAATAATGATTTTAACCCCTTGCACTCCGAAAAATAATTAGATGCAAAATTATTCACCTAATACAAAGATCTGTTTATTGCCATGAAAAATAAATATACACAATTCCTTTAAGTCGAATTTCTTAATCTACATCTCTTAACCATTGTGTAGGCGTTTTTAACGATTAAATTTGAAAATTAAATAAATAAATCGTCAAAATGATGCACAATCTTGAAAGGTGAGTCAGAGGCACCATCGGAGTGCAAAGGGTTCAATTACTCAGCAATAAAAGAGTTAAGGACACCTGTGAAACCAAACATCTCAAGAACAAAAGAATGAAAAGAAGACAAATTAATAACTAAATATCCCAAAACTTGACGTACAAGACTGAACGGAATCGGATTGGCAACAAAGAGTTGCAATACAAATAAAGATTGCTTTATTACTAATTCGTCAGAAGTGCCATGATATTAAAATTACCTCGACACTCCAGACTTATTAAGTAGCTATTCGCAATGTCACTTTATTCTAGAAATAACTATGTCCAGAAATAAAATAAAAAATAAAGAGAAGGAGAGAGTTTAAGAACACCGACAGACTACTGCACTGACAAGTTACACAAGTTGAATTGTAAAGCTACCACAATCACTAAGATTGGAGAGGAATTCTGAAAAAAGCGATCCATATTTACAAGCTAAGTTACAACAAAGAAAGTTAGCGGTGAGATGAGAAATATGCACATAGATGGTGGTAGGCAACTAAAATATAATCTGCAATTTTCCTGCGTGAAATCGAGTCAAAATTAAAACTGACATTATTGCAATACACATTTCATTTAACAGAGCATAATTCTAAAAATCCCCTCCCCTTAAAGATCTATCAAGTTATCGAAATTGATGAGATTAAAGTACTTCGATTTTAGTTACGCACAACTAACAATGCATTGCGACTAATAGCCTTTACTGCTTATAGAGGAAACCTAGTGTATAATAAAGATAACTAGGGTTTAAATTTAAAATAAAGCAATTTGGTTTTATACATGCAAATAGTATGGTTAGATCGTTTCCACGATTGAGATAGCATCTCAAACTTTTTATTTCTAAATTTCATTATTTAAGAAACTTAAGAATATTATTATTACTTAGAGACAGATTGTCTCTCGGAATAATAAAGAAAGACAACTAAGCGTGATATTTAATAAACTATATAAAAGATAATTTAACTGATAACATCTTATTTCGAAAAAGCATTTAAGGCGCAAGAGCTTGATTTCGGAATGCAGTGCCATTGTTTATCATCTTTGTTAATATAATAAGAAAGCACGCGTGCACCAAAGATTAAAATAAAATAAAAAGTTGAGAAAAACCCTAATCTGAGAATATATCTTTGAAAGTATGACATATCTTCTTTTGGTTAAACCCGTTTGTTAAAATTGGGAAGACCTCCATAATTTCTATTGATACTAATTGTCTGGTCTTCAAAAAATGCTTATATACGGTTGAGTAACGGGATTGCAATCCACAATAAATGGAAAGAGAATGAAATAAAAACTGAGAACTTAAATAAAAGGGAGGGGAACAAACTGTTTTATCCGTTATTGTTTTACCGATGTTCTAATGAATTAACGATAGCTATAAGTTTAATGAAGGATATGTGCACATGAATATTTTATATAGTCAAGCTTTAATAATTTTTCCTTTTAGATTAATTTCTAACAGATTATTATAATTTACAAATTTATTACAATTATCTATAGTTGTATACTCTACTCAGAATAATCAGCAACAAATTTACACTAAGCTTGAACATAAAAACTTTGACATTCATAAAATCTAGTCCAAAAATATTGAAAATTTTAGTAAAAATTTACATTGCCTATTATTTACATTCTTTTACAAATCACAGTGAAGCTTCATAATTCAGAAATTTCAATAAGGAAATCAATATCTTTATTTCAATATGCAGTAAGAGAAAAGCTGCTAAAACAGTCTTGTAGTTATGTTCCAGAGTAATATGAATGGATGGATTAACTGCTTCCCTTTAAGTTAAAACAATTCATCGGAAGAATTTTATCAGTTATTACTAACACGATACTAAAAATCAAACGCTAAATATTAAAAAAAGAAAAAGTCGATGAAAAATGCAATGATATGAGATAAAATTATTGTGATCATAAGCAACTCTAAACTGAGCATAGAATTCAAACCATCTCTCTACAAAAGAAAACATGTTCGTCTTGAAGCTTATATCTGTTCATATACAAAAAGAAAGCTGAATTTAGAATCAATAATACTGCATTTTATCAGCAACTTGCATAAGAGTGGATCAGTAGAACGAATCTGCGCATTGAACCACACAACATATTAAATAAATTCAGACTTACAGCAACAACATTATAATCACAAACAAGTACCTTATTCATTGGTGCTCTCATTGTTTGCCAGGACTTTCAACTATGATAAACAATTTTATAGACGAACAAATATACCATGCTCAACTTCATCTGAATTTTAAAATTTGGGCATCAAGAAAAAATTTCTCAAATCATTAAAAAATTATGTATTTTAATATACTTTCATCTCAGTACAAAATTCAATTTAAGTCAGACAGGGTATTCTAAATTTTAAAAAAATAATTCCATACTAAATTTGAATTAGTTTAGATTCAACATATACTTTCATCTCAGTACAAAATTCAATTTAAGTCGGACAGAGTATTCTAAATTTTTAAAAAAATGCCGTACTAAAATTGAATTAGTTAGATACAACATATACGTGGAATTTTTCTAATATTTCTTAAAAGAAAGTATGAATAGATAATTCCATTCAAAGATCACAATATTTCAAGTTCGAGTCAAATATTCAAAATATATTTACATTCTGAATACAAAGAAAGACTGATTAATTGATTCCTACTTCCACTAAACACAAATTATCTACACGAAATTCCTTTCATCCTCTTTTCCTAAAACTGGATCTATGGCTCAACAACTTCACAGCAACGGAAACTGGTAGCTGACATAATAATGACGAGGTTCAAATAAATTCAGGGATATCTGATGTGAAACCCAAATATAGATGTTTCAACTGCAATTCTTCTAAGGTTGTACCTGGGTACTTGACTCGATTCGGCGTTTCCGGACGGAAATTTTTCGAAAGATAAATACTGCACATAGTTTTTATTATTGAATAATTAGAGCCTACAAACGAATACTAAATGGATTCAATGTAATATAACACTTCGTAAACACTTCCGTCTTACATGAGAAATATAAACACTTAATTTAAACTAAAATAAAAAATATCTTGTTGCCTATTTAGAATTAATCATTGTGCTATGCAACGCTGCATGTTCAAGTTGAATCATGTTCAATAAAGTCATGCTCCTTGAGTAAGCTGCAGGAGTTGGCACATAGCAAAAAGCACCGTATCGGTCGAAGAATGATGGAATTGATTCGATTACTGACCTTAACGATGATTCTTTACAATGGAAAGGATTTCATTTTCTAATGAGCTACTCATCGAAACACATTACTTTAAAACTCACGGGGTGGTAAAATTAATCGTTTAAAGTAGGAAGAAAGCATTTTTGTATATAAACATCAAAAAGGAAGCTGTATAACTGGTTACTAAATACAGTTTGAAAAGAATAATCAACTGAGCTACGCAAAGCAGAATGTTAAAATCTAATTACGTTAAGTCATGTTCGTTAAGAAATCTTATTCTAAACTTCGCGCTTACAACTTTGCATTTGAATATCTATCGCAACCACCAGAAAAGGTAGAATAGGAAAAATAGTACAAAAAAAAAAACGATTTCATTTGATTACAAAAGAAAAGTACTTTTCCATTATTAGTACATTTATTCTTTCCATCAGATTTTTTGAATCATTAAAAGAGGTATAATCATTCTTTGTACTTCGGTAAGTTATGGCTAGATATGGATGTCAGACTATACTGTTAAAAAATCGACTTTGAACATACATTGTTTGAACATTAATTCTTTTATGAGCGCAACAATTAATTGTACAAGTAATTAGAAACAAAATGATTTACAAGATATGATCGAATTAAACATCAAATTTTTTTTCAGTAACCTAAAACTGCACATCATTTCATTTCTCTTTATAAAAAATCAAATTAAGCAGCCAAATTTCTTGTTTTTTAGTTATTATGGAGATGGAGCTAGTGGTCTATATTACAGGTTTTGTATTATAACCAGTATAATTACTCTAGGAAACTCTTTTTAAACAATGAAATTCCAAAAGGAATGGCACTAAAAAGAAAATTACTAAAAATTGAAAATATAGCGGGAAAAAACATTGATACACAGCCTACGAAAAAGTATCTATTCACCATAACTCCTTATAAATCTTAAACAGTGAAATAAAGGTCTACTTTATTCAATATTAAGTCAATAAACGAAATGTCAAAGAACACAAGGTACAAGATAGAATTAAAATTTCTTTTTGAACAAATCTCAAGCACAGTTGAGTACACCTGAACAGGACGTAAGATGACTAAGCTTTTTTTATTTTCTTTTGTGCAATAATTTTCGAATTTATATTAAGAAAAAAATAGTAAAAATCATAAGGAGCATTTTGAACACTAAAATCTACAGCAATATTTGACATTTTCAGAAGAAAGGGAAATAATCAATCATTTTAATATCAAATTATATGTACTGTGTTCAAACTGTATCGGAAATTCTCCGTTTAAAACGCGTTTAAATATCTTCAGAAATTATATAAATATCTGGAAGCATTTCAATGACTGATTTTATGTTATCGTCTGAAAATAAAATTTGTTTTCAACGAGATAACAATTTTAACTTTGAAGAGTTTCGAAAATAGCAAATGTAATTGCGTAAAAAACCTAGATTAATTTTGTTTCCACTATGCAATTCTTACTACAAAAAATATTTTAAGAGCAATTTTTCACCAAAATCAAAAGTATTTGAAGAGAAAAAATAAAGAAAGAAAGAGAATCAGTCGTAAATAAATCACACTCTAGTACAGTACTGGACATCTTAAAAAATCCACTTTCAATCAGAAACTCTAAAAGGGAGAAAAAAAATAGATTGTGACAATGGATTGTCCACGATGGCTATCTATGAAATATTCAAATGAACAGAAACTAGATCTCTCTCAATTTACCGGAGAAATGCGAGAGGCATTTTGATTAGAGAGAGAAAAGAGATTAGTTGTTTAGCTAATATTATAATGTCTCATTTAGAGGAAATTAATGAGACCCGAATAACATTGTGTACGCCTAATTAAACGCTCCAACAGTCATATTTCGGTACATGTAAAACAAATATGAGTTTTTTCATCAAGATTTTCTGGTATATTTACACAATACATGCGTCAAAAAATACTAATAACCGAATACGCATTTTTAACGCCAACTTTTCACGAGACAGAGCTCAAAATGAGACAGATTTCCAATTATGATGTAAAGACTACGTATCAAATTATGTTTATTTAAATTATAGCAATTTTGATAAATCGTCCTCTCATACATGAGGAACAACAAACAATCAACATGTAGACGGATGTGGTTCAAAGTTTGATATTGATCAACGGTTTTGATGATAGCCAAACTCAAAAAAAATTTCATTCACGGCACTTTCATAAACAGTACAATTGAAGGGTATACAATAAAAAAGAGGTATCCCCAATTATTCACGTTAGCAGAAAGCCGTAAAAGACAATTGAAAACTCTAAATTGTGTGAAGATTTTCCTTTTGATCAAATATTCTTACTGCCTTGTTACAGAGTAGTTAAACACTCTCTCTACGTAAAATGGTGCCTGTATTAATTTGGTATTTCTTTAGACGTAAAAACTATATATATATATATATATATATATATATATATATATATATATTTTATAAAATATATTTGTCACCATTAGAAATGATGTAAAGAGTTTTCAGGAAGAAGACTTTTCGTAGGTCATCGAAGTTGAAAATCATTCTTTCTGTAACTTTAGTAACAACAATCTTTTCACTTGTCTTCTCTATCACAGAAAACTCACACGGAAGAAAAACACCTAATTTCCTCGTATGTTTTTCAGTGTTTCCGAAGGCACGATCGGTAGAGGGAAATGGCGTTAACGCCAAGAGCTACTTCTGTATTGCAACTAACTAATGAGACAAACAACTCCATTCACATGAATAACGCGAGAACTAACTTTTGGAACAGCATCTTCCTGGAACCAAACGAAAAAGTTTTTATTTTACCACACGATAGACGCGAGAACTAACGATTGGAACTGCATCTTTCTGGAACCAAACGAACAAGTTTTTATTTTACCACACGATAGTACATGCAACTCCAAATTCCCCTAGAAGTTGGAGCTACATCCGTTTTGCAGCAAACGCTTCAATTTCTATTTCTTTAATTGAAATATTATAATACTTCTCTTAAAAAACACAATTTTCAGATAAATATACTTATTTTTATATCAAGGAATATAAAATATATTTGTTTTCGATTCGTAGCATATGAATTGAATGTTTAATTACAGAGTAATGCTAAGATTAATAAAAAGCGTATAAATAATAGTAACGGAATATATAGCTGTAAAAGAAAGGCTAATGAAGAAAAATTCATATACTTTCTGAAAACCCTTCGTTGTATTTTGTATTGCGCCGCTAATTGTTGCAGTGTAGCTCGTCTGTTAATGTACACAATACATGTCAGTCAATTGGTTCATTCTGGTTCGCAAGCGATTTCCGTTTACTATTCTACTTTTTGCTCACAATTTTATTGGTCTAGAAACCATTTTTTGAAAATTTAACCCACAGTTGTACAATAAAGGTCAAAAAGATTTGTGAACTGATTAACTAGAATCGGACTTTCTGTCGCCCTTAATCATGCCGCGTTCGAAATCGTTTAAATTTCATCCTTCCCCATAGACAGGCGATTTTTAACATTGACTGAGGCTTCTGGCCAGAAAAATGTCTTTTAACAGTGAATCCAGTTAAAAACGTTAGCATATCGTGATAGGAATTATTTGAAGTTTGAATAAAGTGTTCCTAATATCTTGTAATCATTTATTTTTAATAATCTAATCGGTGTAATTTAATACTAAAAAATGCATGCATTTGAAACTTTATTTATACTCCACAGATCTAAATAAATCACTCTCATAACATAAAAGCTGTTGAATAGAAAGAAGCAGTGGAATGCTAATGCATACCATAAAAATATGAGTGCATAACTGCTGTTTTGTAAGGGAATGACTTCAATATATCCAGTTCAATAAGAGCCCATATCAAAATATGAAACATATGCTTTTCAAATTTTAAGAAATTAGGAAGATTTCAATTCATTTAAGACTGAACAGCCATTTGTGAAAGTGAACAAGAACAAATTCTTAAACTGCGCTGAGCTAGAATAACAGATACAAATGAAATTTTACTATGTTCAAAGGAAACTTATAACAAAATTAATCTAGCTGAATACACATATTTCATTATTTATACATTCATGTTTCTAATGAACGATCTTTATACACTTTAGTATCAACTTTAAAAGAGATTTATAGAAATATTCAGAAGAAAGAGCATAGTTAAGTAGTAATACAGTATGATACAAGGAGGAAAATTCGATCATTTGTATAAGTAGAAATTCTGCTGCTTGGAACAAGAAATATATGTATAAGTTATTCACTCGACTCGTGCTCCAACCTATTTTTCAACTGTTTGAAATAATGCTCTGAAGAACGCAAAGAATAATACTGTTTGAGTAAATAAAAGTACTTCTGAAAAAATTATGACTTAATTTTTTATACAGCACCTAAGACGTATTAACCTTTTTTAAAAAAAAATAATAAAGCACTTTTCACATAGTAAAATATTTTAAACAGAAAAAAATTTCACTCTACTGAATTAAAACGTAAAGAGTTAGAATTTTTGAATATCACCATTTTAAAAGATTTTATACCGTTTCAATGGCCGCCTCGAGGAAATTCTGTCATTCGTTGCACGGCAATTTCTCGGCACGGCCTTAAATGATGTAATTTTAAGCATTACAATTCGATTGGTTTCGGCAAAAGAAAAGTAATTTTTAAAAAAAAAAAAAAATATTGGTGCATCATAAATGTTTTACTAAATATGACTAATACGACCAAGGGACTCATATAATTTTTCTTGTTAATTAGAAAATTTTCCTTACTGGAAATATTTGTCTATTTCCAACGGTTTAAAAATTAGCTAATGAGTCACAGATAGAACGGATGTATTTGGGCACGATTAGAATGACACCCTGCATAAATAGTGCGAAAAGTATAGTCCAATGAATTCAATTAGGGGGAAGATAACTTTAAAGACCATTTTTTATAGCCTACTATTTTGTGAATGAATATGGCATATTTACATTTCAATTTTTTTTCCCTTTGCAAATTTTTTTTTATATTATTCAGATCTAAAAATGATTTTCAAAAAAAAAAAACTATGAAAATTATACTTTGGGTCCTTTTACTGATTTGTTTTAATCAGAATGACATTCAGATGATGCAAAAGAGGAACCGGGGATAGACTTCATAATATCAGTCCATAGTTAAATAATAAATACAACTGAAAAAGTATCTTTGTCTCATAGATTCTGCATTCTGTTAACATAAGACCACTAAATCTTCAACAGGTTATATCTAGCACAACTTACAAGTCTGAACTTGAGCCTATTTCTGCTATCAAATTTCAGGATTTAATCTCATTCTCTATATTAAAATTCATCTTTAGAAGTATAAGAAAACAGCCTGGAATGCAATTTAGCCTGCTCAATTATAATGAAGGTTAATCCTATCCTCAATTTTATTGCTCCAAATGTAATGCATTTAATAATAGAACAATTAACAGCCCATAGGGGAAAATGCTATAAAGAACAGAAACAAGTGTAGCCAGATCAAATTCTACTGCCTCGAAATACACATCATCAATGAGTTCATCAGTTATTAGATAGCATTACCTGTTACCAATTGTATTCAAAAAAATATACTGTCTTTCTGTGCATGAGTTAACTGAGAAATTACACACCAATCATTCTTGACATTTCATCAATATTTTTATATTGATTTATAGTTGAAAATTTTGCTGAATCCAATAGTAACACGCGAGTTAATACACCATTATAGTAACTACCAATTTTAACTTAAATGAGAGAACTGATTTGTCAAATAAGTATCATGACAAACAACTTGTATATCACTGTTTTCAAAGAGTAAGCCATTTTTTACTGTTCAAACAAATAAACCTGAACAGTAATTCCTGTTATTTATTTGATATCAAGTTTCCTTTTTGTTGATCAATATTATAAAAGTTCTTGGACATTTGAAATCAACAATTTGTTCATCACATACTTTTCATGTAATTTGAGCATTCTTCTTATTTTTTTTTTGAAGAAATTAAGTTTTAAAAAAATTTACAATTATATGATAATATGCATTTGTGCACACTTAAACATATACTTAAGAATAAAACATTTAGTTACATTAGAAACAGAATAAACTAAGCTTCGGTACAGTACATGATTTTCATGATTAAAAGAATAAAAATTAGAAAAGAAAAATCCAAATGATACATTTATAAAATATAGTGTTGCTAAATTCAATGCTAATTTTTTTTAAATTATTAAAATAGAGGTAGAAAATACAAATTATCAAAGAATCAGACATAGAAATTGGGCTATTAACTTGCATATGCAATAAACCTTAGTATGTTAGGATTAATATCTCTTAAAGCTTTTCAACGGCTATTTCCAGATGAACCTTGTAATTTTGAACAGATGAATAACTGACAAGGTTAACACATAATACTTTTAAATTACATTAACAAAAAATTCTCACGAGGAAAAAAAATCAAATATGCAACACCCTCCTCCCCCACTTTTTTTTTTTTTTAAGAATAAAGTTTTGAATTCATGATCCTTCTAAACCAATTCTCTCTCTAACAAGTCTCTGGGATATGTAGTTACTTCCTAATATCTCAATGAATATATATATAAATCAAAACACTGAGATAGTAACAGAAAAGTTAAACATACTGAAACCAAGGTAATGCAGAAAAAAATTTCTAAATCATTATCTCCATTTGAAACAAAAAATTACCTTATATAGATTTATTTTAAGAAAGATCTCCAGATATTCAATTTTCATTTCTATTACTTCAGTCGTAACTATCATGAAGAAATGGATATCATTCAGATCTAATAGGATATGAACAGTAAAGCAATACATTTTTTACCTTCAATTATAGCAAATATTAATAGATGAAAGAATATGAATGTTGAACACAAAAATTTAAATCTAACTTGCTCATGTTTCATTACTTTCAAATTTATACACAATAGATAACACCCTTTGTATATTCAATAAATTAAAACATTTTTCTTCAGAGGAACAAAATATATTTTGCTAAACTCTTAAATTATTATTATTTTTTTAAAAAAAAATCAACCATGATATTGATTATATCATCCAGTTTAATAGAGATAACATTTTTGATTTTCATATTTATCACCAATATAGAATAAGCATTTATTGCATAAAAAAACTAATAATCATAACTTTATATATAATGGATGATAGTTTCAGGTAGTTAAGGAACAAAATTTTTGTGGTACGCATGTAAAATTTCATTGAATTATATCTTTTGTACTCTCAAATTAGGTTGGTATGATAATGCGATGAGCCCAGTAAAGAAGGGCACATTGGTTTTATTCTCTATGGCAGCTCAAATTTACAGGCAAATTTTCAATCAAATATAGCTTTTATATTGAAATTTTTATTCACCAAACCATTTTAATGTTAAATGTAAGTTCATGATCACAATTGCATATCAGTGTAATCTGTTACTTAAAAACAGAAATCTTGAATTACAGTAAATTACCTTTAATTTAAAACACTTGTTAAAAATTTATTAAGAGAACACCTTTTAAAATAAGATGATTATGCAAAACAAAGATCTTTCATTCATGTAATATATGAAAAAAGAATAAAGGAGCCATGGTCTGCAGATTACTCTGATATTTAAAGGAAATAGTAGCTAGGAGGCAAGTTTTTAATTACATTAATTATTTAAAAATTAATCACTTATTTTTCATTAACTTACTGTACCAGCTTTGCAATGTTTGTTAATCGAAAAAATCAATAATATATCAGTGAATATATATAAATTCACTGGTTTTTCTCAAATAAAAGAAGATACATTTAATTCATTTACTCCTTAATTTACTATTTTTACTTCTCATAACAAATCATATGAGGCAACAATAACAGATCATATAAGCAAACATTGTCAAGAAAAACCTCCTGCTGCTATTCAAAAGGGTATTCATTATCTAAAAAAACTGTAGGTCTGATGAAAAATCTAAAATTTTATTAGTTATTGTTTGATCATTAAGATTTTATTTTGAAATTTCAATATTGTCATTACAAACAAACAACTCTGAAGAATGGCTATTGGATATTAACTATAATATAAATTCACAAAACACTATTAATCTCTATATTAATACTACCAAGTGGATTCAGACAATTGTTTTAACAAACAGCAATATTCCAATTTTTGATTCAACTGAATTCATACTTTTGATCCTTGAATCAAGTTAAGAAATCAATTGAGTAATCCCATTAATTAAGTCAAGAATGTTCTAAGAAACAAAAACATAAATATTAAGAATTCCTTTTCATTAACCAAAGCACTGAATACCTATTAATCAATCTTTGCAGTGAGGGGGGGACAGCAAAGTAGGTCTCATAACAAAGCATTGCTCAAAACAGCAGAGGACCATCTAGGTTTCTTAACCAATTGATTGGAATTAGGACATATCAAATAATTTGAATTTGTAAGAATAATTCTTATTTACTTTTTTTAAAATTTATTTTTGATAATAAGTCACAGTCAAATGTGATTAATTATAAATTTACAATTTGAAATTTTATGCTCACTAAATTTGACTGGTTAATGTGAGATACACCAAGACCAGTCATACAATTAATAATTTGTATTCACAGCATTTTCTCCTCCAAAAGGAATTTTTTTTAATTCAACTTTTACAGTTGCTAATTTGGGATACCATTTGTTATTTGCACTAGAAAAGAATCTGGGTGAAAAAAAAAATTGATAAATCACTCGCATATTGCCAATTTATGGCCACAAACTATATTAGACAAAAAATATAACACACAATATTTATTAGCTATTAATTTAAAGCAAACATATTAAGGGAAAAAAACAAAATTTATAACTAATTGTAAAGTTGAAATCTTTTTAAGTTAAGTCATCTATAATTTCAGGTTTCTTAATAGAAGCCAATCAAACTGAATTCAAAACTTATCAATCAGGGATTGGCAAAAATACCAATTTGACAAAAAAAAAAAAAATTAAGCTGGATATTTAAGAGAAATGATTCATTAAAAATCAAACAACTAATCTCGAATATATATATTTTTAAATCAACATGAATCTACAAAATATTACACTTTCTATATTAAAATCATATTTATCCATTTTACTCTTGCTTTTTTTCATAAAAGCAATGGTATAGAATAAAGATGTAAATGGATTACAGAAACATGGATTGACACAAAGAAGGAAAAATAACTTTGAACTTGATATAAAATGTTGTGTCAATTGATATACATAACAAAAATTTATTTATTTATTTATTTTTATTAAACAACCAGGAAGTTCATATCATAAATTTCAATGCTTTAGTTTCTTCAGAATTGTAAGGAAATCTTATAAAAGACTGAAGTATACAGCCATTTAACAGGCAAAAACTAAAATGTTTGTCACACTTAAATTCAAACCTTATATAATATTACATATATATCATAAAATTCAGAGCTATATTGAACTGTTAATCTGTTTTTAAAGATTTTTCACTCTAATATATAAAAAGAATTGTCATTTGAAAATTACCCTTTATAGGTTTTTCTAAACAGATCATTTGTTTTTATACAACTTATAACCAATAAAACTCCAAAAATTCATTTTCTGACAAGTTAAATATTACATTCTTTGACAAAAAATAATCAAAAATAAAAGCTCTACTTTATATTATGCTAAGACATTTTTACAATCATTCAACAATAATAAAGAACTAAAATATTGATTTAAAAAAATAACTAGTACTAGCATTAATATAAAAGAATTAATACACTGCCATGATCTTTTAATAAGCAAACCTGTTAATGCAAATGCTTTGATACATACTTTAAAAAAATATGATTTAACTCAATAAAAGTATCATGCAATAAAAAGAAAAGTTAGCATCAAAAACAGAAATTGCAGACTTGCATAAAGAAATAAAAAAAAGAAATATCGTATTTAAAAAAAACTTTTAAAAAACAAAATGATTATGATGCTATTAAAATTACAAATGCAGAAAAATGAATAAGGGTAAAAGAGAATATTTAAGCATGTAAAATTTACTCAAATAAAAACAAATTTAAAAAATTCTAAAAAATATTTTTTAAAGTAGTAAAAATTATTGTTATTTGAAGAGAAATAGAATATAATACAGAAGCAATAAAGAATACACGAGTAAAGGTTTTAATCAAGAGCACAGAATTAGCAACATTCGATTTATGGAAGATATCTCACAAAGAAGAAACAAATTCCCTATAAAAAATTTATAAAATACAACAGCAAAAATGTCGTTCAATTTTCATAAATAAACAAACTATACTGTATCTTCCGATAATATTATTTGGCCAATAAAATGAAAAGTAAGAAATCTGATAAGAATATTTAACATTGAATATACAATTCAAAAAATAGAATAATAAATATGTAAATTAAAATCAAATCTTAACAAAAAAGATTTGATTGATCAAATCTTAACAAAAAGAAAATAATTCAAATACATTATGTTTACATAAGGATTTTAGAAACTGCAAAGTGTTTTAAAGAATACATTCAACAGAAACAAGTTATCTTGGACATAAAATCTTATCTAAAAAATATTGTGAAGTAACATCAAATAAATATACTATTAAAGATTTCAATACATATTTCAATATTAAATCGAGTAACCAAGTCTAGATATTAGGCAGAAATAAACATTCATTTCTTGGCATTAAATTAATTCAAAAATAAATACTGAATAATAAAACACCATAATTATTAGATGCACTCTACTTTATCCATCAACAGGACCGAGTAATTAAAAAGAAATTACTTTATATCTTTTTGTAGCATTCTCAAAGTAATGCTATTTTGTGCTTTGATTTCATTCACAAGAGCCATATACTCGAGCACATTAAGATTCCAAAATTCTTTCAATATCAGAGCTCTCAATGTTCTCAAATATCATTGTATTAAGTGGGGAATCTGAATATCCATATCTGACTCATTCGCACATCAACAACCCTCACAAATTCTGCATTTGAATATTTACATTGTATAGAGAAAAGTCAAATAATGTTACAATTTTGCTTAAAATTACTTTTATATTTAAGAATTTTTCATTAAAAAATATAAAAAATTAAATAAATATCAAATTTTAAAGATAGGAATGATAGAGAAGGTACTTATCATTTGCATTGCCTATTGAGCTAGACATTAAATAGCAATCAAAAGCAGCAGATAATAAGCAAGTCTATAAAAAATATGATTTATAGTGTATATAATCCTTGAGAGAAACCTCTTTACAAATTTTTTAAGAAAATTTTAAAATTCTGATACTGATTATCAGATAAAAATATCAATGCACACCTCATTAAAGAAAACATCGAGTAATTTTATATGTAGACATATGTGCAAATTTTTAAATATCTCACAATAATAATTTATTTCCTTTCTTAATGATCCTAATTGAATAAGAAAATAAATAAAATATTAAGACATAGCTTCCTTCAAAATTTTAAATCTTCAGGAGTGAAAGTAGTAAGACTTATAAATAAAAGAAAAAGAATGAAAATGTGAATTACAAAAGTATCGAGAAATAAGAATATCAAATTCCATCACATTTGTTTCAAGAAAGGTTTTTAAATAAAATAAACCTTATCTGAAATTATAAAAAGACATGAAGAAACTTTAATTTTCTGGTTATACTGCAAGTTTCCTTACTGTATATTCATTACTAGAAAACAGCTTTTATATCATCTAAGCACATTAATATTAACTGTATTACTGAATATCCAATTATATAAAATAACCTTGAATTCTGTATATACATACAAGCATTAAATTAAAACAGAATATTTCGCAATGAAGTTTCCAACATAACTTAGAAAAGATAATTTCAGCTTACAGACAAAAAAATTGAAATTGCATCCTCAAAACAGAAACATTTATGGGAAAGAGAAGTAAGATATACATCTCTACAGAAGAAAATTTTAATGAGAAAAATAATATCAGAAATAACCAGTTAAAAACATTTTTCTTGTTGTTTGTTTATTTATAGTATATTTAATGTTTATAAATTTTATCTATAATACAAATAGCACTTAAGTCCAAAAATAAGTTGAAGAAAATGGATAAAATTGAAGTTATTAGCTAATAGATGTTATTTAATTCAAAATAATGATATGAAAACTGATTACAAAAGAATTATTTTGTCTACTACAATAATTAATAAGAGAAAAGAATATGATACTAAGATAGAAAAGAATATGATACTAAGATAGAAAAAAATTGATTATTAATGCAAAATTATCGTATATTATTGAAAATTCTTCTATATTTTTAGAATATATTACTCTCATCAATATTATAGCTAGCATCAATATTTCCTTATTTAATCAGTCTGTATTATTATGATAACTAATTCAATGAATAACAATTAAAAATAAAACTCTTAATTCATGTTCTATTCTTAAAAATAGCTAAATAAAAAGTTTTAGTAATTAAAAATATATCGTATATGTCCAAGAGAATATGTATCTGAAGCTAACCTATAAATCAAAAAACGTTTGAATTTAATTCTAATTACTAGATCGAAAGTAAAAATAATTAATGAATTTCTAATGCTGACAATCATATACATTAACAAAAATAAAGGCCAAATAATAACAACAGGAATTGTAGTGCATTCGCTATCAGAATTAAACTTCCGTTAAAAAGTTTCTCCTTTATGTTTTTAAACAGAAAAATTATGAAAGAGCGGGTCAGACGTCGTCTCCGGCACTCGCCAGCAGCAGACGACATTGTGTTGCAACGGAGTTAAGAATGTAAACAATGAAAACCGACTACAAGTACTACTCAAACAAACTCATCAATTGCAACAAATTTCTTCACTAAATTAGCAGGCAATGTAACAACTAATTTTTGATCGAAGACTAGCTGTTTTGTATGTGTATTATTTTAATTTGAGCCGAGAGTAGCTGACCTTGACAGTTCACGTCTACATGTTTCTAGTCTAACCCTTTCAAATTGAATATAAAATTATTATTCGCTCTTTGTGTTTTAAAAGAACAGATATAATATTAATAAGCTATATCTGAAATTTGTTTAGCAAACCAAAATTAATCAGCAATTTCATGCAAGGAAATAATACATGCAAGTCAGTCAGTCTATTGGCATTTTAAAGGAAAAGGATAAGTCGCATGTGTTAAATACAGAAAGTTAACAAGTAAAGAAATGATTAAATCTATTATAAAAGTTTAGTATCTCAAACTTAAATGCTTTCAATGATTGATATTGAAAGCATATCGCCCAAACAGATAAGTTGACACACCTGGAAGCTACTGAAAGCTGTCCCACTAACCTGCGTTTCTGCAGCTTCAGTCAAGGGGGTTTGGGTGTTGAATGCGACCCATGCTTCTGCAAAGGTTTCCATAGCTGACTGGAAATCCATTGCACCGGGCCTGAAGAGTTATCGCATGGAATGTTTACATTGACCACGAGGAATCTGCGTCCTACCCTAACCCTTCAACACTCTACGAGTATTTCGAATCATGACGCCTTGTTGACTGAGAACCGTATCATGAGTTCCCGTACTAAACGCATGTTCAAGTGACAAATAGTTCCATAAAGAAACTAAACTTGTGTTTTTCATCACTTCCTTATGGGTTAAAAAAAGCTTTTGACGATTTTATATAGATTATTTTTATTATATATTTAATTCTTGGTGTGGTTTATGGAAAAAAGAAAAAGTAAATACATGTGATCAGCTGAATGAAGCGCAAGGATACAATCGTAGCGAAGAGAGCAGGCTCGTATCTATGACCCGCCCTCTAGTGGAGGTGGATTACTGTGCCTACAGCTAAATGTCTGCGCATCTCGTGTGAGGGTTGCAATATTTTGAATAATTTTCGAACTTGGCGAATCAAAATTTGACCAAAAATTAAACAGAAAAAAAATGAAGCGCTCTTCAAAAAATGAATGCGAAATTAATTAATTCACTTTTTAGCATCATAATGTCATTTTTTAGGCAGTCAAAGTTCCGCTCAGAATGTATCAAGTAAAGCGAAAGCGGTAGGTTTCGTTTTTTCTCACTTTCTCTTATCTCCTAGGGTTTGTTTATTCGACTTTTCCCGATATGCCTGTTGAGAGTTTTTGCGTTCAGGGAATTTTCTGTGAGTTCGACTGGGAAGCGCGCGAAAATGCAGTTGCCTCTAGATAAAAAGGTATATTAAAGTTAAATATCAAAATTTGTAAGGTGAATAATTATTCAGAGTTTCTTCTGGTAACTAAAAAAAATAATATATTTATCTTTGGAGAGGTTAAGTGATTCTCAATGGGATTGACTTATTAATAATGCAGAGAAAATATTTCAGCTTAAAAGTGCTCGGCAATATTTTTAATGATATTTGGATACATTTATTGGTAAGAATACTTTGAATATGTTTTTATTCCTTCCCGTTAATGTAATAGTACATTAATTAAGAGCATATTCCGTGAAAATTTTCCTAATGCAAGATTTTGTAATAATTAATTTCTATACTACCAAGATCTGGAAAGATTTATTGATTTAAATTTTAGAATCATCCTTATTCATTTATTTGACGTAGGATGCTGAAGTTTGTCAAACAACTTATTTGTATGATTTCATCAAATGACAATGAGCAGAATTAATAAACAGTTCTTATAATGTACATACCGAGTGTATTTATAATCGTAAAATTATCTTTGAATTAATCTCTAAAAATCCTCATCTACAGCTTTTTCAATGCACAATATTACTAAATTTGATATACTTTTATAAAACTCAGATGACGACTGCATGAGCTAAATGAGTGAAACATGGGTGTGAATTAGGAATTTTTTTAAAAAGTAGTTAGAAAGTTTTTCGGTGAAAGTTATGAAAATATGGAAAATAGCCTACATTCGTATTGCGCCCGAAAAGAGAACCAGTTTTACCATCAAGTGACAATTGGGCGTTCGCTCAGGAGCTTTGAAACAATGAAGCTCTTATCCATCAAACGAATGACCATGTATTCGTCGGGCTTCTGCTTCTCCACTCCCCTCCCCCCCTCCTCCGTATTAAGTATTCGGTTAGTACATGTATTTTATTATAATAATATCATAAAGTATGTTGATGAACTATTAATGTTTAAGTGATGAATATTACGAAAATCGTTTTGACTTTTAGAATATTATAAATGTTTCATTAAATAAATAGAAAGTAAAATTTTATATTAAATGTTTTTATACTAAATTTAGTTGGGTTCAACTGTGTATATGAATATGCAAGTACTTATAGGTAAGGAGTGTATTCCTCCTCCTCCCCTTCTTTTTCCATAGAAGTACTAGTTACCCTTGAACTGATACTGTCCGGAAACAGTGGCATCTAAAGATCAATCCCACCCAGAGTAACGTTTTGTTCCGTTCTCGCTCGATATGTGACAATAAAACGGGAAAATAATGCTGTCTTCCGAGCCTTTCAACAAGCCGGCGGTGCCCGGGACATTTACAACCTCTTTGCCCAGTCGAATCGCCACTTCCCGTAGAATGCCAAAATAACTCTCTCGCCTGCCGCTTTATCTTAAATGCGTAGTTTGAATTTCTATATACACTTATAAAATCTCTTTCGAATGAATGCTTTATCTTTTATTTAATAATGATTAAATTTTTAGGAAAGTAAAGTTTTGAGCATAATTATGAGACAATATCAATTGTAAAGGTAAGCTGTGCCGGAAATGCATGTAGAAAACACGTAGAAAATAGGCTAATGCCATTTGAAATTATTTTTATTTCAGTAATAAGAAAAATTTCAATGTATTTTACATTACTTTGTAAAAATATTTATAACATTATGAATTTTTAGAAATGAACCTTCTTTTGGTGTCGCGAAACGGACAAGAGGCTAAAAAAATAAAATCTGTAGGAAGTAAAAAAAAAAAAAAACCTTCTCGGTAACATCATAAGGCATATTAAAATATGCTCCAAAGGAATGATGATTTATTTATTTTTCTTTAATTATTTATTCTTTATTTCAGTTTAGTTATTACTTAAAATTGCATGAAATTAATTTTTCGTCTGTGGTCTTGCGCTTCAGCCCTGTTTATAATTTTCGATAAAATTTATAAATATTTTTAGGAAAAAATTAAAATATTTTATTTGGTTATTTTTTAACGCATAAAAATGTATTGAAGCTGGATTTTGATTTGAAAATATTATTTTGGATTTAAACTTCGTTAAGAATTTTTTTAAACATAAATTAAAAGTTTGTGAGTTGAATTATATTCTTTCCAATTAAAAAATTACTTTATTAAATTATATTAGCTCAAGTATGTGTAAATTACTGCTGTTTGGGAAAAAATGCTTTTGCAAGAAATGTAATTTCATTGAAAGAAATCACTTTTAAATTAATTTTAAAGAAAATATTTGAAAGAAATTGCAGACTTAGATTTCGATTGTTAAAATCCTCGTGAAATAAACAACTAAAATTTTAATAATGTGTTGTAAATCCTTACGGGCTCATGCGACAGACAGTATTAAAAAGAGAAATGGCCAATAAAAGCATCTAATTTTAAAATATTTCTACTAAATCGTTGTCAATCAGTTATTTTCGTGAATCATTAAGTTAGGTTTCATTCATTTCTTATATATATATAATTTAAGGCGAACCAGTTTAGCTAAATTTCCCGTAATAGAAAGTAGGTTTCATAAAGAAAGGATATAGTTGAAACCAAAATCCATCGTTCACCTCCTTTCTTAGCCTGCCCATGATCACTTTACAATGGCATCACTTTCTTTAGGAAGTGAGGAACTGACTCTGCTAATATTTTTATTACTTCAGGATAATTTGATAATATTTGATGTTAGATCTTTATTTCTCATTCTTTTAAATGAAAGCACAAAAGTTACTTTAACTAATGCAATCAATCAAATCAGCTTTCCTAAATTAGATTTCCTTTTATTTCACTTAATTTGAAGTCAGCTGAATAACTACATACAATACTGTTTGATTTAATGGTTTATGAGGGAAAAATCAAAGTCACAAAGATTGTTCGACTCAAATCTCGCTATAACGAAGAATATTCGTTATTAGAAGTAGCACAAAATCTAAGAAAGAAGTTTTACAGTTCTAGTTAAGTGATCATCTCTTAACTAATATGTAGGCATTTTTAACAATTAAATTTGAAAAATAAATAAATAAAACGTCAAAATGATGCACAATCTTAAATGGTGAGTCAGAGGCATCATCAAAGTGCAAAGGGTTAATTTTATTTATTTATTTTTTTTATTTTACTCTTATCAGCTTTACCTTAACAACAAAGAAAAATTAAGTTCAAGACTGAAATATCGTAAATCAATTTTTATTTTTGAAAGTGACTAATTATTTCTTTTCCTATTTTTTCAAGACATATTTTTAGAAATAAACTACGTCAGGTGCTTAAATAAATTTAAGTTTAAAAAAAGAGAAGATATCAATTTAATTTCAGTCTTTTTCTTGGAACTGTGTCGAATTTTTACAAGGACACCGAAGTTTTCATATGGTTAAAATTTTTCTTCTGCGTGAAGCTGACTAATTTCCGTGACTAAATATTTTCAAATATTGTGATCAAAAGAAATAGGAATGATCTTAGGTGATCGAAAAAAAAATCAAAGAATTCTATAAATTGAAATTTTCCATTTATTTACATCATGTACTGAAATCCAATGTTTTTAAATATGAGATTATAAATTGTTAAATAAATGGATGAAAATAAGCAGAATAAGATCTAAACCTTTCGTACGAAACACGCACCGTTGGTTCGAATTTTTAAGTAAACATTTAAGGAAATTACTTGCAGAAATGTTTACACAGCTTCGAAAAGGGGAAAAAACCGTTTTATTAAGCCTCGTTTTGCAAATAGAAAATCGAATGCTTTGAAAAGGAATAATTTTTCCTTTCATGTAATCCTCATGTTAAAATATCCAGGATAGAACGATTTACTGAAAAGTTTTTTAACTGTTTTAAACGAGTTATTAAGTTTCAACGAGCATCATTTATCCCATTCTGTATGGCAAAGTTAAATCCCCACTAATAACAAAAGGAACTAGATAGGTCTGGTTGTTGGCCTTCAATAAATTAGATCGTTGAATTTAAAGCGATCAAAAAGGACACAGGCTTGTTTTATAAGATAGAAATCTGTATCTCAGAGGGATTTTTTTAAATTTTAATTCTAATTTCAGTTAATAAAAAAGTAAGTTGAATGTAAGTGTTTTCATTCAAAAGTTTTCGAATTATTATTGCTCAAAAATAATTTTCTGAAAAATCAAAAATTTATATTTTCAAGACATTTTTAAGCAAAAAAAAATCCAGTTTACCCTAAGTTGTAGAAAGAAAATGAATGCATTTTTTATAATATTATAGATTCTAAGATTTTTTTCTTTCTGGTAGTGATTTTTATATCCGGATTATATTTGCCATACTTGAATTTTTTAAGTGCTTGTCATGTATTCTATAGATATATATATTTAATTTTGAATTTGATAAGAAATTGCTTATTTTTAGAGTGACAAGATCGATAGTTATTGACTTCTGTTATTCCTTTTAGGGTTATTATTTCCTTAAATTTGTACTTTCTAATTAGTGTATTAAATACGATTACTTTAATTGTCAGTTATGTGATTTTGGTAGTTTTTAGCATTATTATATATAGCATACATATTCCAAAATTTTATTTAGAAAGAAAGGCGAAAAGATTATCTCTAAGATTTGGTAGTTGTAAAATATTTCCTGTTCGTGTATATAATAGTGAGGGTGTATATAAATGTATGATAATTTATATTTAAGGATTGTTTTTGACATGCAATGTATTTTGAATATTGATGAATAATTCAGATGGTTGTCAAGAATTTTATATATTTTTTTTATGTTTTGTTGAATATTTCATAAGAAATTTTCTAATTTTGCTAATTTTTTGGGTTTAAAAATGTTGCATTTATTCATTTATATGCTATAATTATCTAAAAAGTAATTATTGTAATTTAGAGTTATGAATGGCCAAAATTTAAAATATATATATTCACTGACTCTTGCATAGAGTCTCGTGGACAGAGACATAGAAAACTTCTTATTAAATATTTGTTCCTAACACTTTGACAGTTGCGCTTAAAAAATGTAAATGATTAATTTCAAGTACCACAAACATTCAACTTTGTTATATTCTGTTCATAAATCAATATTTACTCAAGTATTATTGCATTTTCTGTATTTTGTTTACCTTTGTATATTACCCTTCATTTCTTAATATTTTTGACAAATAAATGCTCCCAGTGAAAATAAAATACAACTCAGGTTAAATAACACAAATAAAATTACTACTATTGATAAAATGGCACTGCTAATGGCTTATTGTACATAAATTCGGATGTTTAAAAGAAGAAAAAAATACCTGAAGTCATTTTTTCCTTTCGGCATGAACAAATCCTTTTACTTCATACTTAACATTACTTACAATATTTATTTAAAATCCTTTAAAAATGAGTTTAGATTGTGAAGAGATTTGCTACTGTACGCAATTTTATTTCCTATGCCTTATTTTACAATATCTAAAGTAAGTGTAAAAATGACAAAAAATAACTTTTTTTTTCCTTATTATAATTCTATTTACTGCAAACGTATTCTAATGAAACCTTAAAATGTGCAAGGATTCCTTTTTCAAGCGCTTTTACATGACACCCATAAAAGTGCACATCCTTTAAAAAAATAAAATTGATTCTTCTAACCCTCGAACTTTGACATGTTGTGGAAATGTAGAGTGGATCATCGGCTTTGAGCTGTCGCCGTCACCGATCATATCTAAAGAATAGGCAAGCGATGCATTTTTGCTTTTTTTAATAGAAAAATAAACTATATGAAAATGTAAAAGGTATCATATTTATAATACAGAAATGTTTCTCTCTCTGTGTGAGAACTATTCGATACTTTTTCCCTAAAGCAGCACGAATTTGCGTTATGCGGAAGTCCACTGTATCAGCGTTTTATTTGCGTGATTGAATTCAAACATTAAAATGTTAACTGAGAAAGCAAACTTAAGTTTAAGTATCAGTGTATTAATTGTATACACTTTTCAAACTTCTATCAACTTCTTAGGCATAATTTTATTTATGAAGCGTCGTTTCAATAGTTAACGGATTTTTTTTTTTTCAAATTAAGAAATTGAATTGTAGTAGTGTGATTTTTAAAATTTCTAATTGGATGCATTCTATAGGTTAACTACTTTTTCTGGAATTCAGGTATACTAATTTAAATAGCAATTAAAAATCCACAGTTTTTAATGTAGTACTAAAGTAGCACTAAATTCACAAAATGTTCAATAGACTACTCTTAATGAATTATTTTTGAAACAACAGAGAATTTTAATTTCTTAAAATTTTGCAAAAACCCTTATACATTACCTTTTAAATATTTAAATTCACTCCTTGTTGCATAACTTCACCCTCTAACAGATTTCAATCTAAAAATTCTTAGTTGCTTAAAATAATTTCCGATTAAAAAATAAAACCATTTTTGAAAATTTCAGTTTTTATACTTGACAATCTTATTTTAAGTATGTTTGCTGTTGAGGAATATCCTTTTAGTTTAAATTATAAGGAAACGTCTTTTACATTGTTTTCAATAAACAATACCAAAGTGAATTTATAAAGTAGCATAAATCTGATTTAATCTTTTAAGAAAAGTATTTAGCGGTCCAATTGTCCCAACTCAAAGGTATTTTGAACCTTAAGCACGAAAAGAAAAAAAAATTATTCAGAAGAGATTTTTTTTATTCTTGCTGTAATACGAATAAAAAACTACATTCTTCATTATCATTATTTTTCTAGTAATTTTTAACTTTTTCCATTGTATTATAACACATTCCAGGCTAGAATATTTGAAACACGGTCTCATATTAAAAAGATTTTCAGACAATATATTTTCTAAATTATACGAAAGAATCTGTTTTTACATTTATATATATATATATATATATATATATATATATATATATATATATATATATATATATATATATATATATATACACACTCATTTAAGTGAATTATAAATTACTATTTAATGTTTCAATACTTTTAAGATTTTTATTATTATGCATATTTTATGTTTGCTTATAATAGATTGATACAGATTTAAAAATTATTCATTTATCCAGATTTCTGAAGCAAATAAAAATTAATTAATTTAATTATCTAAAGGAGAGTTCCTTAAATTATGGATCTAAAAGACTGACAAAGTCTTCCAAAGAATCTGGTTTTTCTCAAATTCATCAGTATTTATACTCGCGAATACTTCTGAACATAATTTTTATTCAAATACTTCCATTGACGTTTTATAAATATTTTTTTTCATTTTCATAACTGAATTCTACATTTCGTAAATATCTTTTTTTTTTTTTCGTGATTCAAAAGATATAAAAATTCTACTTCTAAATTAATATAAATAGAAATGCATATTTCTATTTTACTTAGTTCCCAATTAGATTTCAGAATATATAGCAATATGTCAAGAAAAAAGCTACTCACTCTCTTTACCTAACCATAGGTTATGAATTTTTTTTTCATGACATCTATGCTTTTTTTTGTAACAAATAGACGAGCAAGATTATCTTCTTGAATATATGTTTTTCCTAAGTTGTTCTCATTGTCGAATAATTTCCACATTATGTAACATTCAAACATTAATCTCTTACTTTCTTTTACTTTACTTTCTTTTGTTTTGTTTTGATGCTTTGCGCACATCATCTTCATTCTGTGGTTTTTATACTTAGCAGTAAACGCACGACGACAACGCTTCAGTAAACATCGATAATACTTTGTAATACTATAAAAGCAATTGGAAAATTTAGATTACACACATTTGTGGTAAGAAAAATGATGTACGATCCATAATGTCATTAAAATTCAAATTATAGTATTAAGCATTATAGTAAAACTATTAAAATAAATGGAACTTCCTAATGTCTAGTATCCAAAAAGTTGAATATTTAACTGGAATAATGACTAGTCATATTTCGTTTTTTAGAATTTCAAAATGTGTTAATAGTTCCTACTACTTCATCAAAATTCTTTGTTTTAATATATGTGGTTAATGACTCATGACATTTTTATATAAAAGTAACGATACCGTTAAATAATAATGGCTGTAAAATACCAACATAGTTAACTTCTGATAACTTTCCCATTTTGAAGCAATGTTGGAACTAAACTAAGACAGACCTCACAGTTTTGAACCTTGACCAAATGATGAGGACGGTTGCTGAACGGGTAGCTGGTCATTTAACTCTCACGCTACACCAGTAAATAACATTTGATTTTCAAAGGCAAATTTAATGAGTTCTTGATTCAAATAGTTTATAGAAATGGGATGTGGTACCCCTGTGAACCATCAGGCTTTAAGGCAATACGGACTGTCAAGTCATAGTTTGAATGCTAAAATAAACTTTATTTAAAATTGTGTAAGAAGAAGAAAAGATTGTGAATGTGGAATCTTTATTGTATTGAAATTATTTAGACTTTATAATGCAGAGACGAATAAATTTTAAATAATATGTGAAGGATAAAAACAACCCGTTGTTAACCCTTTGCACTCGATGGTACCTCTTGAGCACCATTCAGAACGGTGCATGATTTTGACGTTTTATTAATTTATTTTTCAATTTTGATTATTGAAAATACCTACAAAACGATAAAAAGACTGAGAAATTCAATTTTAAACACACACACACACAAATTTGGAGCAATAAACAAGCCCTTGTATATTGAATAATTATACATCGAATTACTTTTCCTAGTACAAAGGGTTAAAAATGATTCTGCTGTTCTCCTGAGATCTTGAAATCAAGCAAACTCTACTGTTTGAATGTAAAAAAAATATTTAAAATATATGTTCATGGAGCAATAATAAATTTTATTTTCAGAAATCTATTTTTCTGATTGACAAATATTACTGTAATCAGTTTTCCTGTTGTGCATATACCTTTCAAATTTAATTATTATGTGTACATATTTGCATTGATTATTTTTAACTATAAAGAAACTATAAATAATAATTAAATCTGATTATAATTTTTACTTATTTCATCACTTGCTTTTTTTTTCCTCAGTAAAATCAAGTATTTCCTCAGCAAGCAATTAATATTACATTGAACGTCGAATTGAACGCGCGCGCTCGTGCGTGTGTGGTCATTTGCTCCTTTTTCTTATAAATTTTACTTAGGAAAAGTTAGCATGTCCCATTAATATACAGAGTAGTTATAATTCAAGTTCAATTTTGCAATCGTCAAAAAGAAAACTCCTGGACCAAATCTTATCAAACTTGGTAATAGTTTAAAGGAAGTCATGGGAATTTCCTTCTCTCACCAAAAAAAGTTTAAAAACTCACCACCAGGGGGGAAATGGCTCTGTATACGATATTGTTAAACAAAATAAAAATTGAAGATACTGGTTTAAAATGTGTCTAATCGGTTTTGAAACGTGTTACAGACCATGTTCAATGTGGCGACCACATTTTTCTGAAAGCAAGTTAAATCGAATTTACTTCATTCCCACCAGTAGAACCCGGAATTGGGCGAGTTATTATCCAAAACCCCGCATGTTGGTCTGGTTAGTTTTTTAAAAAGTATCGGTTTTTATAATCAAATATAAACATTGACCACACTTCTTGCATAGTATCTTACTTTACATCATGGATACAACTTTTCATAACTCATTGATTTAAACTTTTAGACATTTGGATTTTGACTTCTTTCCACATATTGATTTTATTATAAGTATATACAAATATTTTAAACTAGAGAATGTGGCGCAGCTTAGCCAAACATGGCTTTTGTGCCAAAAAACAACAAACTCAACTCAACTCAACTCAACCCACCAGTAGCTCTTAGCATATCAGGAGGAATGTTATGTCGGTGTATCGCATCTTTCAACTCCTCCAAATTTTAGGTTATCGCCCTACACAAGGCTTTTGAGATAACACGCGTTGAACATGCTTCTTTCTTGCCAATGTATTAGTCAGTTTATGTTCCTTGATAAAACATAGTCCTGTAATTGAAAATTAATAATTTACTAGTTTTATTTTAAAGCATAATCTCCCAAGTTTTAATTTTTTAATTCTGGAAACAAAATTTAGTTATCTAGCATAAAGTATATTTGAGATGAGATACGTTGACGAAAATTAATATTTTAAACAGTAGTCATATATTATATAATTAACATTTCTGTAAATAAAAGGAGAATTTTTTTAAATAATCTTGAAATACTTATGTCCAAGGTTTCATTTTTTTAAGTCATGGAATTCATTTTTCCCTCCTTTCAGGTAGTCTAAAATAGAAAAATTAGTATGGAGATAAAGGTTGAGAAGTTTAAAATAACCACCGCAAGCGAAATAAGAAAATTTGATGTTCGAATAATTTTTATAATTTACAGATTTCATAACGTCAAGTATCTGAATTTTCTATTCACACATTAATTTTTTTAAATCTTGTAAACTATCTCATATTTCAAAAATGGACTCAAGTATTTTGAAACATACCGATTTGTGGTTCAGTAATACTGTATGTTTAGATCAATACCGCATATAAGCATTCTCAAATGCTAAAGAGAATATAAATTAAATTTAAAACAGATAATAATGTCTGTTTTCTTAAACGCGTTTTATAATCAACTGCAGAAAGGTTATCTATGTCTTCGAGAATTTCAAATGAGCTGAATCTCTTAATCATTAACATGCTGATTTTATATATGTCTGGATTTCTTTTATTTTTTATTATTATTTAACTTGATTTTTTCTCATATTTGTAAATTGTGTGTTTCATTATCCTCCTGAAGTGCTGAAGTTTAAAAATTCAGTTTACTTTTATTTTCGCCAGAATAATGAACTTTTTTTTATAAAAAAATTACTTTATGGTTTAATTTAATTAAATTTTAATTCCTTACGAATGTCTTCATCTGATAAAGTGAGAAAAAAATTCATTTCACACTTCTATAATTTTTATTGCAATGAATTAGCCAAAGTTCAAAAAGGTAAAATTAATTAAATAAATAATATCTACTTTTATCTTTAAAGTGTTAACTTTAATTACTTTCGACTTTTTCTTAAAATTATAAAATAACAAAAAAATATTTTTACTTAAAATATTTACACATTAATAAAAATGTAATTTTAGGAATTTATTTTAGCAACTTTACTAAACACCGATTTTTAAATAGATTGTTTGATAGTTCAAACTTCATGTGAGTTTTAATTTTTTATAAAAAAAAAGTGGCGTGGAAAAAATAAAATTTAATGTGTAAATATTTAAGCGTTATTTAAAAAAAGTTGTTTATAATATTTCTATCAATTATTGATGATGAAAGAATTTATTATAATTATAAAAGTTCCTATAAAAGTTCAGATAATTAATTTTTATATATGAAAGCTTTATAATCTTGCAGCTAAGTCTCGGTTCCTTAGCCCGACTATAACGGAATCGAGTCCCAGTTCCATGGAATATAAACCTTATTTCACGGCTTAACAACATTAAATGCGATCGTTGTTGTGTGAAAATTTATAAAAAAAGTGCCAGATTAGATTATCTGATTACCTGGTCATGTTTTAAAGATTCATGTTATTTCAATATTTATTACAACAAATTATTTAAATTTAAAACTTTTTCATTCAGTTGTTTGGTAACTAAACTAATAAATATTAAATTTTAATGTCCAGCATTCTAAAATTTAAAAAAATCAACCCTTTGCGAGGTGCATCATTTTGCCGGTTTTTATATTTAATTTTGATTGTTATATATATTTTTGTTATATATACCTGCATAGTAGTAGCAAGATGCAAATTAATTAAGCGGGAGACTACAGCTTAAAAAAATATGTATATTTATTTTTCGAAATAATAAGCAAGTCTTTGTACTAAATGAATAACTATGCATCGAATTGCTTTTCGAGTACAAAGGGTTAAATATTTGTTTGTAAAGTATTCTAATGTCAGTAATTATATGTGTTTTGTTTTTTCTGGAACTACATGAAAAAGCTAACATTGTTTTAAACTAGTAGTCATTTTACAGAAGTTCTAATTCATATGAACTTCACGCTCTTTTCCAATTTTTTTTTGTTTCTTTCGCATATTTTTAATATAAATACTTTATCTGTAAACTTTATCGCATCTTGTAAGAAATAATCTATAAGCAATCCAAATCCCAGAATCAAAAATCCTTCTTAAAAGCAGTTAAGAATTGGAAAAAAAATATTCTTCCTCCGATAAAAATAAATTCTATCCTGTTTGAATGGTTTAAATGAGAAGATCAAAAAAATATAACTGAATCCTATCAACCAAGGGATTTTAAATTACAAATCAAGTGTTTCATCATGTAAATAAAAAGTTGAGAAAGGACTTGACTTTTTAGAGATTTGTATGAAATATATATTATAGCTTTGGGGAGGGGAGGGAGGAGTCGCCTTAAAGATTATGAACCGTAAAATGCTAGCATTTAAGATGGCTCAACAAATTTTGGTTTTTGAAGAAAAAGAGATTCTTCGCTTTCGTTTTCAGTTTTGAGAGGAATGAACAGATTAAAAAACAAAACTAAAAGATTAACTTATTTCAAATGTGAGTGGGGCTCAGAGCTTTGCATCGAATGCGTGAAAGATCTTTAATTAGTGGAGCAGATAACTTCTTAAAAAGAAAAAAAATAGCTATTTTTTTATTGAGTTGTTTACACAATTGAATTCAAAGTGGAATGTGGCTTAACTCAAGTTTCTTTTAAAATAATTTAATTTTATGGAGACTTTAAATCTCTCAATGATATACGAGATGATATTTTTTATGGGATTATTTTTATTATGAATAACATTTTTGTTTCTTAAATTGTTTTTCCGGCTGCATTGTCAGTTTAATTTGTTGACTATAGAGAATTGTTTTTTTTTTTTTTTTGTATTTAATGGCGTAGTGGGTTAATGCATGGCAATACCAAGGAATATAAATAGTAAAACGTATCTTATAGATGCAACTCTCTAGCTTTTACTTTGCTAGCCTTATTTTATAGAACTTCATTTGCTTTAGCTATGAGTTGCTCATTACAGTCTGGCTAGCTGTTGAATATTTTCCAATTATTTAAAAAAATTTAGACCCGTTTTTGCTGAAAGTCCTTCAAGAAAACACTCTACTCATATATCAGAGCTGGATTAGATTTCTAAATCAGTTGGTGCTTAAGTGCCTCAAGGGCAAGAATATATTATCCTTCTCTATTATGAGACCTTAACTCGTGCCCTAATCTCAGTATACTATGCCAAGAGAGTTTAGAGCCGCCAATTCTATATTTGAGATACATGAAGTACCCTGCTTTTTAACTAAATTTTTAATTCCAAGTACGTAAGGCAATACTTGCATACTACATTAAGCATAAGTCTACCATATCTTTAGTTACAATTTACTCCGAACTTGCCGAGAAAAAATGAATTAAAGGTGATTTTTAATGCATTTACAGATAAACTTATGAATACATCGGGTTTTCCAAAATTCATTAACAACAGTGGAGGCAGTGTACAGAACTTAAAAATTAAATTATATTCTGAACCGAAAAAAGGAAACAAAAATTTCACAATTGAAAAATGTAGTTAAAATGTTTTTTGGAAAAAAAGTTTTTATTAGTGTATTAACATACCGATTTTTTTATTTTAATAACTTTTTGCTTTTTTTCTCTTAAGATTCGTTGTTTCCTATAACAAATACCTGATGGGAACCACTAGAGTGGAACTGAAATTTAACAAATGATTAACTAATAGCTAAATTTCGATATTATTCAAATAGTATATTATAATCAAGTATAAGTGTACGAAGTTTCAATTCTCTAATATATCAGAGAATCGATCTCTATTAATTAAAAAATTGCATCTTAACTAGCATGAAACAAATAAAGTTAAATAAAAAAAAGTGTATAAAAGCAAAGCAACAACTGTATATTCAAAAAATGTAAATATATTTTAAACAATAGGTAAAAAATTGTATACTAAAAATAAATAAAAAGAAAATTATAAAATATATTTTTAACTGTGCACTGTTTTAATTTTTCCTCTGTATTTAAAAGTAGATACCAGAGTGGCATATTTAAAAAGAAGAAGAAAGTGGAGCAATTATTTAATTGCAATTAATTTTATCTCTAGAAATACAGGAACATTTCTGCAAGCCATTTTGTAATTGCAGTAAACAAATTATAATGTACATTTCTGCATATGCTTTGGGAACAAGAAGCTATAACTGCTTTTTAATTTTGAATTGTTGACTTTTTTGTGAGATTTTTAGTAGCAATTTAGTATAAGATTTGTCTTTATTTCTATTTACTATTAACCCTTTAACCGGCTGGAACGTAGAAAGTCGCTCCAACGTGTCTTTTGAAAACCGGCAGGAACGTAGAAATCCTCTCCAACGTGTCGCTTTAAAACCGCCAGGAACGTAGAAAGTCTCCTTCCGCAAATATCTCTTAACACGGCTTCCCCGTAGAAAGTCGCCATTGCTTTCCCCCCTTAAGGGTAATAAACGAGGTGGGGGATCCACTTGTTAGAGGTCATTTTCTGGTTTCCGCTGACAGTTAGAATTTGGGTGGTCCCTCCAATTAGGGGGATAAACTCCTGAGAATAGGAAATCCCTTTCTTGTTAGAATTCGCGATAACAGGACCGATTGGTGATATGAGCTGTATACTTCATTCTTTATTTCAATATTTCATTTCAAATCCTAGAGAAAACTATTATGCTTATTAAAGATAGGAAAACCCTCATATTTACATGACATAATTATGTATAATAGTTAAGGATTGTGATTAGTTCATAAAAGCGGGTTTGAATTTTCTGTACTTGTCGGATGAAATATTAAAAAATCTCGTTTGAACGGTTAATAATACTTTTATTAATTAAAAAAACCCTTATGTATTTTTTCAATTTATTTTCGTCCCAATTAATAAGCGACACAAATATTTATTAATAAACGCTATTTTAATTATGGCTTAAACTTTGTATGTATTGGGCAAGGGAAGACAAATTTGAAAACTTTTGGATATAATTCTTTATTTATTTTTGACTTTTAAAACTTAACTTTAGGAAAAGTGTTGTTAATTATTTTTATAAACGTTTTTTTATTTATCTTGATAAATATAGCTACTATTATTCTTTTTTTTACTGTTTAATATTCTTTTTTTATTTTACTAAGTTAATGCAAGCGTTATTGACTATCTTTTGCAAATCATATTTGTCTTTTTTTTCAGGGGGAGGGTGACAGATTGGAAAAAAAAACTGTTTCTTTTATAAATATGAAAAATATTTTTTTGGAAATTATATATATATATATAATATAAAGAAAAGAATAAAAAAAGAAAATAAATATTTTTTTATTTATAATTTTTTCAAAATATAAAAACATTTTTTAGAGATTATATAGTTATAATATGGAACTATTATAAATATATAGTTGAAATCTCTATAAAAAAATCAAACCACATTCATATGAGAGGAAGTTTTGTGTCTTGTAAAAGGCTGCGAAAAGCGTAAAAGAAAAAACATACATAGTAATTATAAGGACTTATTAAAAAATGTTTAGCATATGAAAGAAAGAAAATATATTTAATATTTAATACATGATAAATTTTATAGAAACATATATTTATATTCTACAAAATTCGATGACGAGTGAATTTAATTCATATTTTTTTGAAGAATGGAAGGAATAAAAGGAAATGTGTAATTATAATTATTGCTTTGCATTAAAGCAGTATTAGGTATTTAATGAAATTAAACAAATTCATTAATGGTGGAACTCTATATATTCTAACTGTTTGAACGTATCAGAAGGTAAAACTTAATAATGAGTACTGATTTACATGCATAATTAAAAATTAAAGTAAATGCTATTATAAGCTAATCAACTTATTAGAGAGTTTCATTTTCGCTCAAGTCTTAAAAAGGGTACCGCATTATAACTTTTATCTTTGTATGTAAAATTTGGCGATTTTACAATATGCGCCATATGGTTATCAATAACTGTCAAAATGAGAATAATATTCCATGTCTCTGATAACGAAAAAGGGCTTCCGTGAGAAAAATTATAAATATCGCGTTTCAAACGAGTGATAAAAGTAATAAATAGAATGAGTGAAATTTTCTTTAAAAATTTATTATGAAGGAGCATGTTCCTAATTTTCTTACACTGAAGACATTTATAAAAATTATAATTTTGCTGCACATAATACAAATTTAATCTATTAAAGGGAATTATAATTTTTAGTTTTAGGAAGATTTAATCTTTATATGTCTTAAAGTTTAATTTTAACAAAATGAAAAAAAAAATCATAGAAATTACTTCAATTGGACAGAGCTAGAGAGAATAAAGTGTCATATAAATGAGGAAAAGAATTGACATTTTTCTCTATTTTTTAGGCTACTGTTTCGCTAGATTAGAAACAGCCAATTTAGAGCTCAACAATCCAAAATTGACTGTGCAAAGGTTATTTCAACTTTATTACGTGGTATTCATACAGAAACACGATCGGCGTCTAAAATCAAACAAATAGGCCGTTTCTTAAGCAAAAACAAATCTTCCTTTTTCGAAAATTTTGTTTGGAAAGACAAATATTGCTTTGATCTAGATAGAAGAACTAATTTCCCATTTAGCAAAATTTTCACGTTTAGAAAAGCGAAAACATTTCTTCTTGCAAGAAATGCATCATTACTTGCAGTTTTCTGTTCATATCCTGCATATTTCTGTTTTTAAAAGCTCTTTATTTGGTCCCATTTTCAACAAAAATATACAGTATGTTACCGATAAATTCAGCTAAATTTTAATGATATTATATCTGAACTAAGAAATGAATTATCTTTATCAGTGGATATTTGATAAATCTTTTCTGACTAATTCAAAAAGTCATTCCTTATATCACATGAACTCCACCACATATGCCCAAGCGTTATTAAGATAATGCAATTCTGTATAGGATAATTAAGGTTAAGAGTTAATTTGAACCAATTTTTAAGCCCTTTAATTAATACAAATCCAGGCTATTTTTAAAAATAATTTATTGAAAGGTTTTAAATATGTTATGCTTTAACGAAGCTAAACATATAATAATAATGTTAGGTTATTCTTTTTTTTTAGGTGGGGTTAAGGAGGCTCCCCCAAAGGGGCTTAAATTAGAATTAAAATTATTTCCTAAATTTGATGCTCATATCAAGAAGTCTATAATTACTCTCAGAAAGCAGTTATAATCATTATCATTAATTGGAGTTGGAAAAAACTAAAGCATTTATATCATAATTAATATAAAAAGACCTCAAACAATATGTGTGCTTTTATATCTTGAGGAATAAACGAATAAAAAAGAAATGCTGCAGCTCATAAAATATAAAACTTGAGTTTAGATTTTATATGTTGGCTTGAACTCGAAAATCAAAACCTATTTTGTATTATTGTGAAGTTCTATTTAGATGATTCAATATGAAATTTTCTAATTAATTCTATTCTGAAAATACTCCGTTTAAAGTAAGCATTATAAAACAAATTTTCTTATAAACGTAATAATTATAATGGCAAGGGAAACAAAATCTATAGAATGATAATTGTGCAGAAATCACAAATCATTATATTTTCTGACCAATTATATATTTTGTTTTGTTAATTTATACAGTTGTATCCCTAAAACCTGGATATGAAGCCACAACTTATGTTTTGTCATATACTCAAAATTCAATTACTTGAATATTAGATATCCTATTCTATCTAAGATATAGTTTTCTAATTTCGCGTGTGAAAATGTTCTCTTTAGACATCTATTTTCTTTATCTTTTTTTTTTTGTAAAATATGTATGCATTTTCTATCAGACATTACCGAAGTTCATTATCAAATTAACCAACTCGTGCACATTTTTTTCTTAATTTTTTTCATTACGAATCTGATTTATATAAATGTTAATGCAATTTTATTTTTACTAAAATGACATAAAACATGAGTATAAGCGAGATTAAAAAACATAAAATGACGGGAAAGTTAAGGAGATTAAAAAAATTTGACTCTTTTATATCTACAACAATTATTATTAGTCCAATTTTCAAACCTTATTTCAACTTCCTTCCAGCGAAATTGCAAATTAATAATTATTATATAGGTTTGGTATTCTAAAATTTGTTATATCTGTAGTTATTAGGGACAATTTTTTAAAGATTATTTAATTATTTTTTCTATATTATAATCAGAGTGGATATTAAAGGATTTTTCTATATTTAGTATAAATTATAGCTTCGCATAATATAATATTCAAACAAATTTAGTTGTTCTAAGGAAAGGCTAAAAATGTAATAATTTTATTTTCATTTTTTAAAATTTCAAATATTAATGGACATTTGGACATTTGCTTGCCTTATATTTATATGAGAGAAAACAAACTTTCTTTTACTTTCTGTTGAAGACAATTTTATTCAACTTACATAAATTGTTATGTAATTATTCAATTTTTTGATGGTTTCTATATAAGGAGTCTTTTCCCCAACTAAAATATTTGACTATTTTAAGAAGGATTTTTTTTAAAGCAAAACTACTGTTTAAAATTATGATTTGCAAGAAAAAAATATTATAATTTTATGCTAAATAATTAAAATCTTTGAAGTATAATATCTATCAAATATGGAAGCAAATACGTGTTAGTAATAAGTACTAAGCAAAGCGTTTGCTTTCAGTTTCATCATCATCTTTTATCATAATCTTTAAGATAATTAGATAAAATTATTTAGCAGTAGACATGTGCGTTTTAAAAATTTCTCTGCAGTATTTCAACATTGTAAAGTCTTAATGCAATATATCAATAAAAAAAACAAGAATGAATAACCAATGCATGAAAAATTATTCATATTACCTAAAAGCATTTTATTTCTTCAAGTTTACACTTGTTTAGTGTTTTCAATTCTATTTTATTACTACAAATTATTTATTATTTTTTATTGAATTATTTTTCCAATTATCCCTATTTATAAATTGTTTTTTTTCAAATAAAAATCCATTATTCATTGCTTTAAAATAATTTTACAATTTTGTTATATTAGCAAGAGTTGCAAGGCAGTTCTTTAAGTCCTTGCCAAAATAATATTTTTCTACTGTTCGGTTTATTCTATTATCTAGATTTATATATATATATTCGCTCTCCAGTCTCTAAATTTAATCTAACCCCTAATCTAAAATAAATTATCAAAAATGTAACTAGTGCACTTAAAGAAAATTTATCAGTTTTACCGTGAGAAAAAAAGCGAATTTTTCTAAGGCAATGACTCTTAATTATCTGACTTAACCTTATCAATGGCTTAATCTTAATCTTATCTTTTCATTCTCTATAGCCCCCCTAAATGCAAGCCAATTTTTCCTGCTAAAGGGAATTAAATACCAGAAAACCTACAATGTGAGCGCAAATGACACTCTCTAATGATTAGACACTAGAATACTTTAGAATACAATAGAAAGACACTTTAGAATACAATAGAAAAATTTCCTCTATTAGAAAATTCATTTCTAACGAACTTCCTGAGATCAATCCTAATAGCAACTTTCAAAAATGAAATAAAACATTTTCACCATTGCTTGATTCTACACTTGAAATTTATCTTAAGTATAACAAAACCATACCACTGAAATAAGTTCAACATTAAAGAATGAGTTAAATCAAATCTTGATAACAACAATGGGAAAAATTGGTTTGAACTTCATTTTCACAATGAAATATATTGATGTAAAATATTCTTAAATCAGATAAATTAATACACACATTTCAAATCAATTAATTCTCTTTTTTTAGAATTACAACGGGAAACTTTTAGTTAAAATTTTTATCATGCTTTAAAAGTTAATTATTTCGTTATTTACGAAAATATTAGTTTTTGAGTTTTTAAAAAACTATTTGTGAATATTATTGTTGCTTTGATAAAAACAAAATAGTTATAGATGATAAGAAGATTTTAACGTTAAGAGAGCCCCGACAAGTCATCTGTGACTGGACCACCAGTAACTTACTGGCTGACCATACCAACATGATTCTCCGACCCAGTTTTTGCAAATTAATTCTATGATGTAAATATTGACCCTTCTCTCCATTTTTCTCTTCTTTCATATATATATTAATATTTTACACATATATTAATTTTTACTAAGTACCACCTTCTTAATATGAAATGCCATTGTTAAGCCATTTTTCTCCCATCCGATTTTTGTGACCGGAAGAAAAGATCCTTTAAATGAAGAACTCTGCCCCTCCTTCACAAACTGACAAAACTATTACAGATTCATTAATATCTATAATTTGTGGTTTTTTTATTTTAATTAATGGACTAAAATTTGTAGCAAGTATTTTTATTATTTCGATGGAAAAAAAACCTTAGTTTTTTATTCACGGTTTTTAAACGTTGCTGAAGTTATGATTACCTACTCTAGAGTGTTTTTTTTTCATTATTATTATTTTACTGAGCATCCATCGTTTGAAATTCACATGCAGTGAAATATTGTAAATGAAATTTCTTTAAATTATCCAAACATGATGAACATGGAAGAAACATTCTGAAAGGGGTAATTCTTATTTGGTGGATACTTGCAGCTGTCTCCTTTTTATCTACAAGATTTCACAATTTACGAATTTTCACAAAAAAATCATAATGTTGTAATTTAATAAAATAGGTACAGTTGAAATTTTGATTTCATTGCTGAAGTTAAACGAAGAAAAGGGTTTTTTTGCAATATTTGTTTGCAGAGAAATGCATGGATTTATGAAAATATTTCTGTGCTAAGTGTGAGTAATTATTATAAAGATTTGGGACAAGTTTAAGAATGATTTAATAAATTGACATTCAAAATATTCACGCACTAAAAATACGAATGAAATGATAATTTTTAAACGATATAAGCCATTTGAATAAATAGATGAGTTATTATTTTATCTTATTTCAATACTAAAATTAACTTTAAAAATTTATTATCTTAACTTACATTTTAATTATTTCAAAATAAGATAATAAGTCAAAAAGATTGAAATTAATAATATTTTCATAAACATATTATTACTAAAATATTTACTTAATATACATTGACAAAAGATTGTTTTATTAAAAAAATCTGAAAAAAAATCATGCACATTTTTATTTTAAAATGTTTGATAACACACACACACACACACACACACACACACACACACACACACACACA
>JAOUZG010051061.1:697388-762700 GCA_026289955.1 Argiope argentata
ACACACACACACACACACACACACACACACACACACACACACACACATAATATATTCCAAAATGAACGTAATAATTTTAATATTAAGTATTATTTAATTATTAATAATTATTTTTTTATATTCTATTTTAACCAGAGGACCATATATATCTTTTTATTTTCATTTCCAATGTCAAATATGCCAGCAAAATGCTTAAATCTAAATATCGGAAAAAACTAAAGAAAAATTCTCTGAGTGTTAGTAAAAAGAATGTTATATGCTCGTAATGCAATTTTATGAATGATAATTCCTCTAAATAATTCATTAAACAAATTTTTCTATTTTTTATACAAATTTAAAAAACATACTGCTAGATTTTTTTATATTTTTTTGAACAAATTCTATTTTCTGAAAAAATTACAGAATTAAAGAGAAGCTCTTAGTTCTCAGAGCGAAAACTAAATTCTTAGCTGAAAAACTGCATGGAAATTCTCCTGCTTCGACAGATTTACGACTCAATTTGTCATTCCCTGGGAATCACTCACGATTCCTCGTATTTCGGTGGGTATGATTGTTCAGAAGCGGGGAAGATAACCTCCCATTGTTACTGCTCGAGGGGGAAGTAAAAATATACCCTGCCGGTTTAGGAACGTTCTGCAAATTTCTTTTCTTGCAAAATGTGTTAACCTTTATTTTGACCACTGCCGTTTTAAGAACATTCTTAAGCTAGACAGCCGACGCTCGATGGGTTAAGGAAATTCAAAAGCAATAACTTTTCTTCCAATTTGCTATGTTACAATTAAACAAGATAATTCAAGTAAAATAAGTCGACTATAGCACTACTACCTAGCATTATGTGTCGTTTCCACTATATTCTAACTAAAGTCTTTTTCATCGACAGTGTAATAAACAACTATACAGATTCACACACTACAGCTTTCTTGCAAACATTATATCTTTGCAACAAAGCAACATTTACAAATACAGTAATCTTACAGAAGTTGCTCGAAAGTCGAGACCGACGAAAATCACATTTATCCCTCAAGCAGAAGTTCATTCTGAGGAAGGAATTTGTGCCAATCGGATTCTTATTTCATATACGCATAGGAATGAAATTTTATTAATAAGAAGCATATATAACGAAATTTCATTTATAATTCATTTTAATTATACAAGAAAAGTTCAACATCTAAATCATATTTACAGAATTTATGAACGTATTATCGTCGTAGCAATCAATTTGACTTCGGTATCCTCTTGAACAGTAAACTTTCTTTTCAGGGATTATTGTAGGCTTGGAGTTCTCAAAAGTAAAACTGAAGAGGAAATTTCCCTGAAGATTTTATGCCTATGCTTATATTAGACCTTGTATGGAATATTGTAGCATTATTTGGTATCAAAATTGCTGTAACAAAACTCAAATTATTGAGCATATTCAAACCAGTTTCTTTGTGTTATTTGTTTTACAAAAAAAAAAGATATATCTTTTTGTCTGCATGATATGTTTAATTTGTCTAGATTGTGTTGGAGACGAGGTATTTCTTTTTTTTTTTTTCATAAGGTTATCAATGATTTGATTAATTGCACAGATATTCTGATGTTTATAAACTTTACTATACTGAGAACTTTAAGGACCAAAGTACTTTTTCAAATGTTCATTCTAAGTTTAACTATATTTAACTGGTTCACTTCAGATAAATTTTATAAGATTTTTAACAGGATGATTGAGGAACTTTACCTTCATCATATCACTCCTAGCTTTTTTAAAGCAACTTGTTTTCAACTTTTATCTAAGTGACCGTACTTTTTTTATTTATTGGCTTAATTTTTTAATACTGCACTGCACATTATTTTTTACCTACACGTGTTGTAATATTTGTGTGTACACATGTTTCTGTGTCGGTTTTGTGTTTGTGTGTTCTTCACTTTTTGGCCCTTGCTAACAATTTACATTTTTATTTATATACGATTTAGAATTTTATAAATCTTTGCTGTTCCATTGTTCTGTGTAATTTAATTTGCTTTGTGGCATATGTTCTTTGTGTGCTTTTGACTAATGCACTCTGTAAATGGAGTCAATTTTTATAGTGTCAAATAAATAAATAACTTTACAAAATTAATATAAAAGTATAAAAATTATACTAGTGTTATTTTTTAGATTCGAATGGTTTCATAAAACCATAATAGCTACCAAGTTTGTACCGGAAAACTCTTGGCATTTCAACAAAAAATGCCCTCTTTTCATTATACTCCTCTTTTAATACTTTTTTACTCTAAATTTTGTGTGTATCTCTAAGTGTTGTTTTTTTTTAAGTTCGTATTTACGTTTCTTTGAAACGTCGTTTTCAAAGTAGAAGTTTTGACTTTCCTGTGATATTCCGTTTTTAGTTATTTATGCATTTGTTTAAATGATGTTATTTGTGTTTTGTCTTGTTTTTCTTTTATTTGTATTTTGTATTTATATTTTACTCTATTTTGTTGACTTTAATCCATTTATTTTATTTTGTTTTTCATTTCCTTTTAACTTTTGTTTGGTATTTTTTGTTCAAGTTATAGATTGTTTGTGTACTTATTTCTGTAAACCTTAAGTTGTACATACATTATGTTGCCCGAGGAGTATTTTATTTTCAATTATAGTTACAAATAAATAAATGTTTTCATAAATTATAACAAATTATCTGGGATTCAAGAGGCTTCCTTTGCTTGTGTAAAATTTCTTTCCAGCAAATTAATAATATTTTTATTCCTTGCTTTGTAACTAGAGCACCTTCTTTATTTTATTTGAATGTTTCATAATTTTATATTCTTTTTTCAATTGTAATTTGCTTTCCCAGTTCGGTGTGGGACTGAAGGGGAAGTTTTTAGAGTAACAGTTGGCTCACACATGTCTATGAGTGCATTGAATATCATCTCTTCGTCATTTTAGAACAGCAGCTTATTGAAGTCATTTTTATTATATTATAAACTAGCCACTTTTGGTAACCAGTTGGTTCGCCAATATTTTATGAAATGTTTCTATTATTCAATGTTCTTTAATGATATTTTTTAAAAACGTTTACCGATTGTAGTGCTATTTTCTACTAATAGGAACATCTAGGGTTAAACTTTCCATATCTATATGAAATAAGATGGAATGTCTCTTCGATTTACAAGTCATTTGATTTGTATTAAATTGGGTGTAAAAACTCTTTTAAAAAAGGCAATATAATGTTCACTCTCCATCAGAATCTCAGTTAATATGACCAAAAAAATGTAACATTTTAAAGTGCAAATAAATTCGAATTTTTTTATGTACATTTGTTTCTTTTATAGGCAAATTTGATTTCTGAGTATAGCTATTTGGCTAATTTTTCCCAACTACATGGATAAAAATTTGAGATATTTTTTTAACAATGTATTTTACTCAAACAATGTAATGATTAAGCAAAATGTTCATGATTAAACAAACAACTTGGTTTTCACAATTTTTAAGAATTCTTTGATAAAACCATGATCAAGAATTCGAATATCATACACCACATGGAGGCAAAAATCAAAATACATATTCTTTTAAAGAATTTCACCACATTTAATTGCCCAGGTATAATTGTTAGAATGATTCTGCATTAACTCATTGGAATGTTAACGTAAGAGAAAGTAGACCCTAAAAAATAGGAAAACCAGATCTCATTGCATCTCATAATATTAAACTTAAGTTTTTAGAAAAATAATTAATTTATAAAAATGAGAAAAAATAATATTCTATATAGTTTTACATCGGTATAGATGCAGTTTTTAAAGAAATTAACATGTGTAGATAAAATCATTTGTCTTTGTTTTTATTAAATTTACTATATATACAATTTGCTAGAATAAATGAATGTCTACTTAATACACATTCTGTAATATTTTTAATGTATTCTCTGCTATTATTCACGCTGGAGATTTAGATCATCCATACATTTAAATTCGCTTTCTTAACTATGGTAGAAAAGGGATTATGCAATTGAATAGTAGGAGTGAATCAAAGCCTTAGCCAAACAGCATCAGCTGCAGAAAACTTGTTGTGTAAATTATATACATTTATGATTATTATTATCTATTTCTAAAAAGAATTGCGCATTCGCATCATACTGGTTATATTAACATGGCAAGATGGGGGATTCATTTAGGTTTAAATCCAGGATTAAGGTCATTTCAAATAAAATTTACAAATGTTTGGATCGACGTGCTTTGTTTTTGGAAGAGGAAGGGAGGGGAATTCTGTACTAAGCGAAATGCTTTTATAGTGCTTTCGCAATCAGTTAATGATATATTCCATACATGATCAGCTTGAAATTTACATATAATGATACGCCCCTTTAAATTATCCCCCAACTTGGAAGCATTTTATGAATTTAATCTTTGTTTCTAACTTTTCATACACGAAGTAATTTTGAATCAATAAAAATAACTTTGATCATTTGTAATATTTTGTAATTATATTAATGAGAAATGATGAAGTAAATTATTGAAATTAAAGACGAATTCGTTTTGAAAATCTTTTAATTAGCGTAATTCTATCGTATTTAATTTTGTGCTATTAAGGGATTTTCGTACGTATTTAACTTCATTAAAATAAGTGTTACATATGTTATCTTTATGTTTCAAACATCTTATTTTTAAAATATACCATTATATGGAAGAGTATAGGTTATCATTGCCGTAATGAACACCAGAAATGCACTTCAGTTATAGTATTTTTTGTCATTTCATCATATGTGTCTTTTTAAAGAGACACAAATGCAAAAAAATGTATACCTTCACGGTAGATCCTTTGATAGATGTTTGGGATATTAATTATTTCCCTGAAGCTTCCCTACTTTGTTATCCTAGTATGAAAATACATACTAATATGAAAGATGATATTGGGTTGTTTTTAAACTCTCTTTACTAAATAAATAAAGGGAAAATCCAGGTTAGAAGTACCATCTCCATAATAAACATCATTTCCCTAAAAGTAATGATCGAAGAACGGATTTACAAAATTGATCAATATTATTTTCTATTAGCCTGATATCTATACAAGATCATCTAATATATAAAAAATACCAAAGTAGACGCTAGTCAAGAATTTTATGCTCATAGGGGGGAAAAGCTGAAATTAAAATAAAAAATTTTTTAATTCTTTTTATTATATAATACTTCAATTCATATGATTAAATGTATTCCTTTTTTGACATTTATCTCATTAAATGTTGAGTAGAGAATAATCCTATTTATTTATTCAATTTTACTGCCGAAAATAATTTTGCAAAAGAACAGTTACATCTTCTATCATTCGATGAATCCACTAATATCTTTTGACATACTTATGCATACATTTTTTCATTTAAATAAAATTTATACAATTCCTTTATTATTTTTATGAGACAAAAATTCCCTTATAATATTTTTAAACTATTTCCATATGAGTTGTTTCAAAGGACATTCAGTCTTTTGTTATAAAAACAAAATATGTAATTGATTAAATCCAAATAAAATAACCCACTTGTACAAAGAATCAGCTTGTAAAAACAAGTACTCGAGTTGCAAATTTGTGTAAAAAAACAGCCTTTTCGGAAAATTTTTCAACCCAATTCTATTAATAAAACTAATGATTTTTTTCTTTAACTTTTAAACATCATTTGCAAATAATATCCGCAAATAGAGAAAATTTAAAAGATAATTAAAAAATAAAAGTATTGATAAAAAAATATAAGCTTTTCAACAAAAATTAATGCATATCATTTGAAACAAAATCCTTTTTATATATAAATTGGTATACTCATACTATTGAAAGAGAAAAACCGAGGGAGTTTTTTTGAATGCTTTAAAGAAAAAATGTCTAATGAAAGATAATGATTTCGGAATACAAAAAAGCGCACATCAAGTTCTTTTGAAACGAATTTGTCTACAAAAAGAACTAATAAAACGTTTCTAAAAGTTATCTTCCTTATCTTATAAAAATGATATATTTCGCTTAGTAAGATCGAATAACTCCTTTTTACGAAAAATATACACTAAGAAACTAAATACTCTAATTACGAATATGTAATTTTAAAAAAAATGAATCGTCTAAAAGAAAAGTTCGATATCCTTTTCTGAGAATTACAGAACAAAATTTAACTTATTTTATTTAATCTTTCATTACATTCAGTTTGTTAGATTGCCATCCAGGTTAAAATCTTTATGACGAATATTTTGAAATATTTCACCGTAATTCGATTCGTTTCATTGTAGAGGAGTATGGTCAGGTTTCGAAATGAAGTTAAGTAACATTTTCCCAGAAAAGATTTAGATAATACCTGATTTAATGCACTGACAATAGATTATAATATTTGTTTGCTGCTTTTATGAAAGATGTAAAATTATCCTTAATGCTGATTACCATTTACTACAATATCAAAGAATTTTTAACTTCCATCATTTATTTCTATCGAATTATTGAAAGAGTAAACCTCAACCTCTTATTCCAACAAATTTTGAAAAAAATAACATTAAATTAATTTTTAATAAAATGTCATTATGTATGTTTGTAACTTTAAAATGATAAATCAATATATTGATATGAGGCTGATATTATAAAATCATTTACTTACGTTTCCTTCTTCATTCGTTATATCTATACTAATATATGAAGGGTTTGAAATCTGGGTAAAGTTTCAGACTTCTTTTGATAATTAAAAAATAATAGAAATATAACTTTATCAGTTTTTAAACATACTTAAAGATAAAGTATTTTAAAAAATATTAAGTAATTTCTCTTTTATTCAGATGTTTATTAACGTATTAAAATTATTGAATTAAAACTACATCTGTAACATGCGCAGTAAATTAATTTTAATAATTTTTCATTCACATTTCTGCCGGCTTCCTAGCATAGGGGTAGCGCTTCTTCCCCGAGAGCTGGCCGTCCCGGGTTCGAGTCCCTGTGCGTGCATAATTGTTCATCTGTGTTCCATCCGTCAGATGTATGAATGTGCCACCCCCGTAAAAAGGAGCAACTGTGATCAGTGAGTAGCTAAGTCGTACTCTTGGCCCTAGTTGGCGCTACTTCGAAACAAGAGATGCTCCTTTTGGCTTGAAACTAGCTGATGCCTCGGAGAAGCTTGTCCATGGCAAGTGCCCCTAATAACAACAACAACAACAACATTCATATTTCTATCAAATCCAAAGGAAGAATACTTTTTATCAAACATCTGTTGATTGCTAATAAAATTTAAGTTAATTAAAAAAGGATAAGAGTTTCATTTTTGTTCTTTTTCATAACTGCAAATTTGTAAATAATAAATAAAATATTGTTCTTTTAATAAGTAGTAATCAATTAGAGAAATTTAATGCATAAAAATAATACACCGACGTTTCTCGGGATTAAAATCCTTCCATATATAAAATTTTTAAAGTAACGTTCCATTTTTTAAAAAGTTGTATAGAATATTATTATTTAAGTATGCCTTTCCATACTTAAAAATTGTATTCTAAAAATTGTACTGAAATAAAAGAGAAATTTAAAAAAAAGGCTTAGAATGTTTCATAATCTAAATTTTATCCAACAGAATGATACTTACTTATACATTTCCTTATTTTGAAATACTTTAAATTTTCTGAAGGAGTAATAATAGTTGTAAAAAAATTGTACAAATATGAATTTGTTCTCTTATAAAAAGCAAAATTTTAATTTTATAAGGGTAGCATTTTTTTTAATATTGTTTTCCTAAGTATCAGAGGTAAAAATGTGAAATAATGATTAATTTCTCCTAGTCTGAAACTGCTTCTGTAGTCGGATATCTGTTTCATTTCCTTGTTAAAGCTTTACTTTTCTTGCTTCCGTTTGAGCAATTGATTTTTGACTGTTTTCTGGGGCTGTGAAATCCCTACTTTTAAATACATGAAAACCTAGTAAAATGATGTGTATTAAAATATAACAGATTTTTAAAAAATGATAGAGTATTCTGAAATTAAAATTAGTTTTAACGTATTTAATTTCAAGAGATCAAGAATTAAAAATATTGAGCAGAAATGAAATTGATATTATAGAAATAGCAAAATTTTTAATTTCAAAATGGTTTTAAAATATTTGTTCTTTAGCAATTCTCCTGAAATTACTGTAGGGAAAAACGAAGCTTTGGTCAATTCCTAATTAATTTTTGAACTTTGAAAAATTAACATTAATGATTAGTACTTAATTATTTAAGTGCGTAAAGTTTTATTGAATTCGATGCAGTTGTTAAAAAGATGTACAGCACATATACTTCCGTATATACTTATATATTAACAAAACCTTTTATATATATTAAGACTATTGCTGTAATATTAAACAGAAGTTTCAAAACCTTTCTTGGAAATTGATTTATTTCAGATCCGCATTAAGAATTTCTTAACTCGTTTCATAGAATTGCATTTTCTATATTTCTACATTTGATATAAAATTACATTTCGGCTGAAAATATTATTTTTTTGATAGCGTAAACGTGTACCAATAGAGAAAATTAAGTTAACCTATTGTAATCACACTATGAAAATAATAATCAATGTGAATTAAAAAAATACTTTTAATTTAGTTTTCTTGAGTTTTATAATAAGAAAATAATTCCAATTTCATTGACGACATAAAAATTGAAGCTTGAAAATTGGAGTCGGTTATGGTAGGTAAGAGAAAAAACGGAATTTGAAAAAAATTACTAATAGTTTAGACGCACTGTTATATTTTTTTCTATCTTGCAAAACTGAAAAAAATCAGTACGTAAATAAATGACTTTAAATCAATATGGGCAGACAAAATCTTCTTGTTTTTAGCTAAAATCGGTAGACCAGACATGACGTCATTGCATTATAAGTCAAATTGTATCATAAAAGCAGTCAAATAGCAGTTGCTTTGATTATAAATTCCGAAACATTTAATTTCAGTCTGTGAAAGTCAGTTTAATTCAGTCTGTGTGTTTATAAAATACTAATACATACTATTCTTTACCTTTTATTCGTTTATAATTTTACCTTTAATATTGTCGAATGAATGTTCAGCATCTCAGAAAGAACTTAAATGAATCGCTTTATTTCTACTGAACTCAAGAGCAAAATATACCTCCGAGTCATTATATAATTATCTGATTATATAATGATTCTGAATTTAAGCGAGATAATTTGTTAGCTTTTTTTTTAATTGATAACTTGATTTCATTATTATTCTTATTTATACTTTGAAATACTTGTCTGCAACTATTCATTCCAACTCGTTTATCCAGCTTTTTAAAATTCATCTTAGTACCATATTTGGACGATTCACTGAAAAAAATTTCTAATTATTCTGACATCGTTGCTTCCATAGAGTAATTGTACATATTTACATAATAGTGAGTCACCGATTGGTTGCAGCAATGTAGCGTTATTCACATCTTGAAAAATCATTCAAATGGTTAAATTACAAAATTGTGCTGTTTGGTGAATGTCAAAATTGATTCGTTTTGTTATTGACAGAGCTACATCCATCACGTGTTCAATATGTCATTTTTTTTGTCTATGCGTGTATGCTTACAAAATGCATATTTAGTTTGCAGTTTGAAACCTCTTTATTTAGTTTGAAATACAGAGCATTTTCATTTTAATACTATTAGATTATTTAAGCATAATTAAATACGTATCAGGAATAACAATTTCCATTATAAACGATCTTCAAAGTTGCGATCATTTTTATACGATGCCTAAATTTTAATATGCTGCTGTAGATTATCAGAAGTACGAGGCGGTGATATGTAAAAATTCGATGGGCTTGTTGTGATACATTAAATATATATTTTGTGGTATTTTGATATGGTATAATAATATATAATTCTGTGGTATAATAATATATATTCAAATAATTTAAAGTTCTTTTACAACTAAACATCATTGTGAAATCATAAATGGCCGAGTTAAGAATGGTATTTCCAATATAGCAGGGAAAATTTTTAAAAAAAATAATAACTTTTGATATTTTGGTAATGATGTTTTATAAACAAAGCAGATTCCTCATAAGAATTAATCCCAAATTACTGAAAGAATGTTTCAGTTGTTTATAATTTGGGGAAAAAAATCTTTTGTCTTGACAGTTGAAACTGTTACGGCTTCTTTTCGGTTCTGAACACCCGCTTATAAATTAATGTTCCTAAGTTCTTGCAACATCATGTTATCCTAGTATCAAAGTTAATATTTAGCAATTTCCGTTTTAATAAATTTTCTATTGATAAATTTTCATTTAAGTGCCGGTTAATTATCACAGCTAAAATTTTGAATTCTCAATCAACGGACAACTGCTTCTTTGGGACAGATGGACTTGATTGTTTCACCATCCCATCAACTTATAACTTAGAAGAGCGATAAAATGTTGAAATTCCGGCAGTACTACATTGAAGTCTGATCATAAATAGTTGATAGATAAAAACAGTTTACATTATGTATCGTATTTTCAATAGTTAAATCTGTAGACCAGTAACACTTTTTTTAGTAATTATTAAACTAAAAAATATAAAAACATATTAATATTGCTGTATTTGTTTTATTCATTTAAAAAAAACATATTAAAAGTGAGAAAACAATTTTACGAAATCACTTATGTTATGAAATATAAAATGTTAATTTTTAAAATAATAAATTTTTAATAATAAATTTTTAATTATTTAAATATAGAACTAAATGCTTAAGAAATGTAACATCTAACTCTGCTTTTAAATAGAGCAATTGTTATTCGGCCATAATATATTTCTCTAAAAATAAGCACAATGCAATTAATCTCTGTTCAGGAACATTCAATTCATATTTTAGTATCATCATTTATAATTTTATTCTTTTATTTCTTCAGTTAATTGCATGAAATAAATGATTAATAATTTTTTAATTTATATGCTGTCACTTAAATAACATATATAAATGCATTTAATAATTATAATACAGACTGAAAAAAGAAATAGAATACTTAAAGCATGTAAGAAATAATTTTATTTAATAGACACAAACAAATGTCTAAAATTTACTTGATAATATGTTTTATTGCAGAAGGGTTTCGGTTGAAATTTTAGAGAATATTCACACTCGAAAAATTTTCACAAAAATAAAAAAACGGAAGTTGATCTTAAATAAATTATTGACGTTTATAATATGATATAGTGTCCCCATTTCACCTTTCCCTTTCTTTATAGGAAAACATTTAAAAACAATTATAGCATGAAAAATATCTACTTTCGACTAAAATGTATTTTTATTCCTTAAAAAAATAAATGATCTTCTAGTTTTTTAAAAAAACAAAACTACAAATATCTTAAATTTTAAATGGTTGTGTTTCGTAATTTCAAGGCGTATAATTATGAATCCAAATTATTGATCAGATTTTAACTTACTTAAATGAAAAATGTTTCTGAAAATCGCGTTCACTTATGAAAACACTTTTCTTTTCCCTTCTCACAGCCTTCTAACCTCAAACGCTTTAAAAACGAGACATATTTATAATACAACAAATAATTCAACAGCGGAAATAACTATATTATATAAATTACATCTATCAGGTGTAAGAAGTACTTAGATTTAGTAAGGATATCACGAGGAACAAGCAATATTTATATTCTTTTTTGCGGCAAGTGAGTATGTTACAAAGTTATGATTTAGAGAAAAATATATGACGACGCTATTTCTATTTAACCATGAAACTAATAATGTTACAATTAAACTTACTTTAATATTTTTATAGTTATTTATTAATTTTTATTTATCTAATGTTTTATACTTTTTTTTATCTAAAAAACGTTCAATTTGTAAATTTATTCTTACCTGAGGCAGTAATATGGTGACTTCCAACAAACCCATATAATGTCATTATTCTTCTCTACAAAATTCCATTTACAGATAACGGATTTCGAATAATTAGGAAAGCTGTAAATATATTTCTAACACTTTAAGCTAAGACTATAATAAAATGCCTCAGCAGAATCTCTAAGACCTATCGGAGTGTTTATAGTTCCGATTCATTTACTGCTCATGTAATTATTCATTTACAGCTCATGTAAATTAGTTGTGAATAATATGCATTCCTAACACTAAAATGAGTTGTTAAAAGATAACAAACCAGTTATATTTTTGGTGGTTTTTTTCCCATCGAAAGAGGAATTCTACTGGAATAAAAATTAATGAGAGAAGCAACAAATATCTGTTTTTATTTCGTTAGTGTCACGCAATAGACATTTTATTCAGTTGTTCCCAGAATTTTTTTAATAAATAATGCATATTTTTCATGAATATTGAAGAACTTCATCATGCTTCAATTGTAATGTATTAAATAAAGTAAGAAAAAATAAAACTTGAATTATTAAGGTTCATTTCTTTGAAAATTTGTTATAAAATAGATGTTACTATTTTATAACTAGCACTACAGTTAAAGAAAATCTCTGTAAGGAAAGGAAATTTAGAATTTATTCCTGAAGTCGCTGATAATCATCTAATAATTATAGTTGGCTACTGAATAATACAACAATGGAAACCTTTGTGTGTAAAATATAAAATTACTGAATATAACATTATTAAATCACACAATTGAAAAAAGCTTCAAAGAGCCACTACAGATAAGGATATGTAATGAAAGTAAATGAAAGGATTTTAATTTAAGCTAATCAAAATTTGTCCTGAAAGCATCGCTGAGGAAGTAATAAAAATTAATTTCGTTTCAAAAATATTTGTAAAATGGCTGATAGAAATTGCTAATAACATTTAAAAAATGCATGTATAAATGTCTTTTTTAAGAAGAAACACTTTAACAGGTAAGAATATATACATAAAAAAGAAATCAAGAAAGTAATGAGATTACCAAAATAAATAAGCATTTCTGAATATTTAAAAAATTAAAATCATAGCATTATTAGTTGCATATCTATAATGATCAATAATTCCTGTATGCGCAGTAATAATCTGCGAAGGGGGATATTGCTAGAAGGGGGGGATGAAAGACTAAATGGGTACTTATTTTCATTTAAAATATGCAGTTACATGAGAATTTAAATCAAGCGATAAAAAAACTAATAATTAAAAAATGAACATTTAGAAGTTATTATTTACATATTTCATCAAACATTAAAGTATTGCGATTTGTAGTTTAAAAAGAATAATTATTTAAAATTTTATTCGATTTTAACTGAGAACAAAAATTAATTAATATCAATATAAAAACCTAGTTGTGTAAGTGATATAGAAATATCAAGGTTTCTCGTAATCAAAAGTAAAGTACAATGAATATTTTTCACCTTTGCTTGCTACCACTTGGTGATGGTTTATTACTTCCACTAATTTGAAATATCAGGAATATTTTCTAGAGTAAGGATTCGACAAAGGTCGCACTGTTTGCCTGTATGTCTCTTAATATTGTAGTTTATGGATTTTTGTTACGATAAAATATATGTTAATAAAAGAGGAAAGTAAAATAATTTTTTATATATGTGTGTTTAAGTTTAGGTTTTTATATTACTTTTAATGCGTTGTAACTGTCATGTGTTTGCCAGATATTTTATTTTTAATGCAGAAAACTGAAAAACACTTCCTATATAGCTAACAGATTAAGGAATCAGCCATTGTGATTCCAGATGTTATATGAATTAGTGCTTTTTTAAGGGGGTAGCTTACATTTGCCCCCTTATTTCTATCTTAAAAAATTAAACATTAATGGAAAGACCTTCCACAACATTTTGACATACCTACACCCATACATACCTGTAAAACTGGTTAATAGTTTTGAATACTAACAAGTATTTATCTCTAATGTATCCACATATATTAATGGAATAATATTATATTATGAATCTTAACTATCGATTTATAATTAAGCTTATCACAATTCTTTTTAGAAATCGAGTTAATGCAAATATTTTACTTTGTTAATTGGAAACAACGGGTTAGAAAATGGACGATAAAAAATAATTAACTGTACAAAATCAAAATGAAAATTGTATACTTTATATTACACAATTTATGGGATTGCAATTATCCAATTCATCAAAAGAACTCTGATTTATTTTGTTGGATAATTGCAATCCCATAGAGTTCTTTTTATGAATTTTGTTTCATAGTATGACTAAGGCTTAATTTAATTTATGTGATCTCGTATTATTTTTAGAGGAGATATAATTAAACGTATTATAATAATACATTTATATTATATACCTTTTGCTTTAAATAGAATTTTTCCCTTTATTGTATACGATAAATACAAAGCAAAAGTATTGCAATCGTTAAAAAATTTAAACCAAGGGATTTTGACGAATCTTCTTTTCCAATTTGCCTGATTTTGAAAAACTTATTTTTGGAATTATATTTCTCTACCTGTAAAGACAAAAAGCTTTGACCTGGTAATATGAAATTTGATTTGTGATCTGTACAGCAAATTTTGAATTTCCATCAAATTTTGAATAAAATGTATTGAAAGAAGTGTGTGTGTGTCTCCCCGTGCAAATGAATGTAGCCACAGAACGTAAAAAGCTAAATAGATAAAATTTAGCACACAGGTTTAGCATCTAAAGTATGGGTATTAAGTCATATCAGACTCTTCGATCCATGGCACATGGAATAAACCATAAAACTGAATGACCGAATCGCCGTAACATCAATACAGGAGGGACTGTAATTGAGTTATAAGGGCCATCACCGGCCATAGCACAAAAATTCCCATAGGAAGTACGTCCCGTCATCGATGGGAGGAGCCAACCCCCCACCTATTAGTGTACCCTCCATCGTGGCGAGATCCAACCACTATGTCGGAAGCGTCTCATCCTCATTACGAGGTGCCCTCCAGTGGGGAAGTATAGATATGTATCAAATTCTTGAATCAAATCCACCAATGGTTTGACCAATTGTTTTTCCATACCATTTAAACTTGATAACTCATATACGCAACGACTTAGAAAGATGAAATTTGCTAGGTTTTTTTAATTATTACATTGTATTTCAAATTCAAATTTTCATTTTAAATGGTTGATTAAAAAGAGTTCAAAGTGCATACTGTTTTCTTCGTTATATTTCTAAGTAAAAAATCACTCATGTGGGAGACTATACAAATAAAAATCTGAGTTCTTATAGTATCCATGGTCTTTTATTTAAATATTGAAGAGAGGAGGGATACAATACCTTTATTAGAAAATATGCTTGAAAGATGTGGAGAAGTCACACACTCTCCGACTTTCATTGCAATTAATCTAGGACAGAAAATACAAAATAAAATTTCTTAAAATACGTATTGAGATCTTTCAAGTCATTTATAGAATACCAAGGAAAAAGTCTATTTAAGATATTTTTGCCAAATGTTTCGATTCCAAACGAAAATATTTTACAATAACTTCTTTGTTGGGTCATTTTTTTAAAAAATTGTTGTATCTCTGAACAGCATTAATATGCTTATTTAAATGGATTTATTTAATATTTAAAAAAGGTAATGAGAATCAAAATAATTTAATATCAATGTAAAGAAAATGGCGCTTTTAAAATTATTTTGCATGCTAAAATTCATGCTGCACATCCAGCAGTTTTATTTCAAACGACATTTTAATTATTCCTTATTAAAATCGCATGTTATATTTATTCTTTGTTTTCTCAAAGAAAAATTTTTAAAAGGAAATGTAAAGTCACGCCAAGTATCATGTATTATAATTATAAGGTTAATTTGTAAAAATACATTAGGTTAAAGTAAATTTAAAAATTATTCATTTATATACTGAAAAAAATTCCGAAAACATCTGGGCATTTAATTTATTATGCGGTCGGTTTATATGTATTCCAAGATTTTGTATTTCTTAACAAAAAATTATTCAGTGTTTTAAAAGCAAAATTAAACACTCTTATAGTTCTCAATCTATAATATTTTATTTTAATTCTTGATATCCCATATTATCTTCCCCATCACATTCAATTAAACTGATTCGAATGAGGAGAATTATTTATTTTATTTTCAAAAGTCGCTGTAATGTTACTAATTTTCAAAAATAATCATTGCAGGTACTGTGTTTTCCATTAAATTAGATGCTTAGAAGAAATATTTATAATAAATCCAATAGTGAGGTACACAATGTAGAAATTTCTTCACAAAAGTCTTAAATAATACAATGTTAACGCATAACCTATATTCTAATTTAGTCTTAATCAGATTTACCTTAATGGAAAATACTGAAATGATACGCTTTTAGCATTACTTTGGGCAAATAGATTTATCGTAAAAAGATTTAAGATTTTCTGCGAATCAATTTTCTGAATATTAAGTAGAAAAGAAAGTGGGTTGAAACATGTCTATTTACATCAATATTCTTTCGCTTGATAATTAAACCAATTTCATTTTGCTTTACTTCAATACTTCTTAGGAACTGCAAAGTGACACCAGACTTTAATTAGAAGTAATCCCTTAATTGGATGTTTTTAATCCTTTTGAAAGATTAAGGGAGTAAACCTTAAAAGAAATTGTTATCTTTTAATCTAGTGAAATATTCTTGTAAGTCAAACAATATTCTTTTGTGAACATCTTGCTAGTATTAAATTTGAAGTCAATAGATAAAGGCGACGCTTATTTCCATTAAACAATTATATTTGCGAAATAATTCTAAACTTTTAAGTCTGAATAAAAGAGATTTTAAGAAATGTATATGATACCTATAACATTTTTTTTAAATAACGTTTGGACCCACAATGGTCTTATGGAACTGTTGAGGATTAATAGTATAACAACCTCTGTAGTTTAGATATTCGCTGTATAAGTAAGGCAAATGAAAATGAAAATTAACAATCCCGAAAGCCTCGGGGCAAGGGTTTTGTTATAGGAAAGTGGCTTCATTATTAATTTCCATGGCGATTCATGCTCCCGCCTTTAATTTGTCGAATCAAGCACTCTGCTAAATTGGAGTAGTGTGAAATCTTAAAAAATGAATCTTCTTACAATTTTTGTATAAATTAAAAATAGAAGAATTGGTTTTTCAACTTGAAAAGTCAGATGCTAATGCAGAACAGTTCTTTTGAATTGCATGATTTATTTTTAAATCGTCCTGAGTTAACAAAATACTGAACATTAATCTTCCATTTCAGAAATATTCATTAAAAATAAATTATTTAGATATTGAGTAATTTTTGAGAAAGAACCAGAGATAAGAATTTCAAAATGAATAATGAGAATCTTCGAGACATAGGGAGATGCTAGCGTAGAGCAATATTAGAAAATGTTTTTATTTCCAGTCTGTTATCAAATAGCCATAGAGTAATTTAGTTCAGCAGAACATTAATCTTTTTATCCAAATACGCAAATAGAAATTTTTAAGAATCTGTGGTTTTGTCATTGATAACATTTTGATGATTTTTTTAAAAAATTTACATCATTTTTTTGCGTAAAAGACGGTTCAAGGAAAAAAATGTAATGAAGATTCTACGGTTTTGAAGCATTTTAATTTCTAGTTCGATCCTTCTAGTTTATATCCTTCGTAGAATACTTTCTAAAAGTTTGATTTTTTTTATTGGAAATATCATTTTCTTCAAAAAATAAATTAAGAATCAATAATAAAGAGGTAATCGTTTATCCTGTTACTAGAGCAGGTTAAAGAATTTTAGATTTTAGCTCCGCTTTCAGAGCAACACATCATGACCTTGTTATAAAAATATAATAATAAAAATTATTATTATTATATTTTTATAATATATATCTATATTATAAAAATATAGATATATATTATAGATAGATATAGATATATCTATATATAGATATAGATATATATCTATATATGTATATCTATCTATATCTATATTATAAAAAAGTTTTAATAAACTGAAAAATTGTCGTATTTATAAAAAAAATTGTACGAAAGTTGTTACTATCTATGTTGAACCAAAAGTCAAAATTATATGACTATTTAAAGTTTGATGAAATTGTCGGGATTCCCTCATTACAATTAAAAACTGTTTGTTAGTTGATGGTGGAGGGATGCAATTAATTCATTGATTACCAAAATGCAGAATTTGTAATAAAAGTGTTAACGTTTCATCATAATAAACAGGAATTCACAATTAAATGCTCTGAAAACAAAAGCTCTCAAATAATTTTTTTCATGTGGCATACCACAGTAACAAAATCCTTTTTGATTTTTGGAGTGAAAAAAAACTTAATTAAAAAAGTTTACTTTCTTTTGGATTGATCTTGTTTTATATTTTATTTTTCGAGAAAGGTGAAAAATATGCTAAAAAATTAAACTCGATATCAATTCTTTAGACTACTCGAAACAATCTTTAGTGGTCAATTCGAAGAACAGTTTCCCATTCTGTCAATGAAAACTTTAAGCTCTTTATTGCATTATTCGACACTGTGAAGTAAATTTTTAATCAGTTTGCCTTTCAATTTCAGTTGATGTTGATGATTTTCATCTAGATATGGACATCTGATACCATTATTTACCGAACTGTTTTGATGAGGAAAAAGAAAAGCAATTTAATTTTATGAATAAAAAAATAAAATAAATGATCTTAGGAAAAAATTAGTTTCGAGAGATAATAATTATTTCTATGAAATTAAATACTTTTCAGAAGATTAAAATACTCAGATTTCATTTATTTCATTAAAGTTAATTATAAACTTTGTTATTTTTAACTCTTTTAAGCTTTTATAAAATTTTTGTTCTGTTATATGATATAATAGTAAACAAAAACGGAAAATATTTCTTTTAAAAATAGTTTGAATTCACTATGATCAGATTCTTCTAGGCTTGAATATTTTATTCCAATGTTTATTTTTTAATAGCTTGTTATTTATAAGACTGCTCTTTTGCAGAGTTTATAAAGAACATTTTTTACCAAATGTGATTAGTTTTTAATTGCAAATTGTTTCTTTTTTGAAAAACGCACATATAATTAAAAATTTGATTATAATACCTATGTTTTCTATTTATTATCATTAATCTACATTTTTTGGCAATTATTTACTTTACTTTTAATTGGTAATGATGGTAAGAAGTTTTATTTTATTTTTATATTAAATTTTTTATTCGGAAAGAAGTTAATAAGGAAACAGATTTCGTTAAATATAATATGAAAAAAAAACTTTTTGTAGTGTGAGATAAATGTTTAAAAAAAGTGCACACTAATATTTCCCTCATGGAAAATGTGCAATACTTTAATATTTGAGCTTTCTTTTATTTTATTTATTAATATGGGAATATAAGTGACTATTAAGTTGTTTGCTTCTCACTCTCAAAATTTGATAAACAGAATCCATTAACTCGGTACATTCTATTTAATGTTATAGTATTTCTTTTTGGGGCAAGCATGGTAAGGATTCCATTTAAATCTTAATGCGAAAATTATTTGTGGTTACAAAGCCTTCCGATGCAATCAAGCTCTTGCATAAAATGTTTTCCAGATTTGAGACTTTTAAAGCAAACTTACGCCGGATGTCTCATTTCCTAATAACTCTTCTTGTCACAATTTCTTGGAATACTTTCCTTTTTCTATCTCTTCCGTAAAAGTTCCAAGAAATACACCCACTTCATGATTTCTACGAAAAGACACAAGAAAAGAAGCGCATTGTAGTTAATGAAATGCACTTCCTTTCATCTATTCTGTTTAAATAATTATTGGCCTCTTTGTAATCATCATTGATTTCTAATGTTCATTTTTTTTCTGCCAGATATTGCTTTCAGAGTCGCTTTCAAAGCTTCCCTTAAAAATTTATTTATGGGTTATGCTCTATTCATTAGCCATATCTTAGACGTAAACATTTTCGGCCAGTGGTCATGAAGACGGTAATTCTGGTCTTGATTATTTTGAAAAGCATAGTATTGCAAAACTGTTCTAGAAATACATTCAAGTATTAATACCAAGTACAATTATGTGTGCGGGAGGGTGCTTTTTTGTCAGTCATGTTTCCAAAAGGAAAGAGACTGCTATTGCTGAAATTACTAATATAAAATTTGATATCATCAATGATACTCATATTTTATTTTTATAGCTAATAATTAAAATTTAACCTGTATTTTTTGGAAATTCCCTTTTGGAATACAGTGTTAGATAAAACGCTTTTACCGTTAGCAAATTTTGTGAATTAAAACTTAATCTTTTTTTTATTTGCTCGTATTTTCATCCTTAAATATTAGCTTCCTTTTAATTAATACTATTATCAGCTCCTTTAAAAAGAAATTTTAAAATAGGCTCAAAAGTAGCATTCAATTTATAAGCATATGCGTTCAGAAATATTATGAAAAGCTAAATGAATGCGATAAATCATTTTTATTAGTAATGGAAATTTAATGGTATAAAAAACTATTTATCGACGAAGAGAAAAATTTTCATCTTAATTCGTCATTAAATTGATAAAAATATTTGATTTCAACTTTTTTTCTTCTTCTCCTTAAACAATTTTAATGCTTTCTCAAAAATTAAATATCATATGCTGAATCAAAACATAGATTGTCATATAAATACAATTAGAACATTATTAAATTAGAAAAATATAGTTTGGAATTTCGATAGGAAATAATTCATTTCGGCACTTTACCATTTTAATTGTCTTTTATTTTTTAAACACGCTTTTAAAATCACATAATTGATTTTATCCTTGAGCTTAAAATGCCAGCTGGTTTTCTTTTCTCCTTTCTGAATAAAAAGTTTTTTACTTAATTTAGCTGCTACCATTTTAACAAAATTTAAGTTTTGTTTTTTAAAAAACTTTTCATGGACAATGAAATAAGAAACTCTATTTTTACTTTTTTATTCCTCCTTACATATAAACAAATTTGTGTTTCTATTGCCAACGAACTGAAAAACGTAAGTGAGTTATTTATTATAATCTGCACCTATTTTATACTCAGTTTTAATATCGAACGCGATACCTGGACAATAAAATTCGAAGGTAGTTTTTTTTTCCATAAAATAAAAGTACTTTTTCTTATTTTCTCGGAAGTACATCATTTTCCATTTTATTTTGGATTTAAAAAATCAAATTACATTTTTACTGAAAAAAAATTTTATGATGATGATGGTGAATTGAGTGAGAAAATTATAATTTTGTGTCAATTTTTTTCAGTATTTGTGTCTTAGATCAACAAAAATGTCATACAATTGGAAGTTTTATTTTATTTTATTTAAAACAATATGTCCCATTTAATTCAATTTTTACCCTTGGAATTACCAATGAGTCAATGTGCTTTATTTCTTTTTTACATCACGGTGGTAATGCAGCTTACATCTCATGATGGCTAAAATAGAGAATGATTTGGACAAATAGTTCTTTATTGACTCTTTTTTGTAAAAGTAAATGCCCAAAGGATATATTTAATGAGAGAAAGTATACTCTTAATTATTTTTGGATCAAAAAATTTTAATCTATGACTAATTTTGCTGAACCTGATGATAGTGTAGGGAGTAGATCAGATATTGTAGGGAATATACACATTATTCATTAATAGATCAATTCATTTTCATTTGATAAATGTCGCTACGGCATGTTACTTTAGTTTTCTATTTCATTATACCTTTTACAAAGAAAATAGCATAGAAAATTTTAAAACAACGGGCAGTTAGATAGTATGCGCTTGCACGTGACATTTTTCACATGAATCGATATCATTACCTTAGAGTTCTTTTCAAAGGTATTTCAGTTTGAATATTCACAAAGGAATAATATTTTGAAAAATATTTTAGTCTGCTAACATAAGAGATATTGATACTTGAATTTTAATCAGAATTCATCTGGATAGCGTTGTTATGATATTGTATTAAAGATATGAGAATCAGCTATGAAAATCAATTTTTCTTCTTCTTTTCCTTTTTTTTAAGTAAAGAGAGGGATGTTAAGATTTGTAGAGTAATGAGCTTAGTGTTGTCTCGAATTTTAATTATAATTCGAAATGAGACTTGAAGGAAAATTTGAAAAGAATCAAGGCGATATATTTTTTAATCTTGATTTCTATTTCTACTTGGTTTTCTATCTTCATTTTTTAGATGTTTCAGCTATTTATTATTTGCTTTGTTTATTAAAAATTTGTTATTTATTTTTAAACTCACTATTTTCTTTATCAAAATGTTTGATTTATTAACTTTACCCATCATTGGAATTTAAACTTTTTTATCATGTTCAATCTATGAGTTATTTCCTTCTGTTTCACACTGCTGAAAATTCTTAATAAATCATTACTGTATCATTTCGTTATCTACTTTAATTAACTTAATTTCAATATTTTAATCAATAATTCGATATCGGGCAATGTCTTGATTCTAATTGATTTAATCGTTAGATTACTTTCTTAAGAGATTACTTTTCTGCTTTTAGATTACTTTACAGGGTAACTTTTCTTCACTTATTTAAGTACTTTATCGATTATATTCGACCAAGTTTCTCTTACTCTTTGGTAGCCATGAAACATGCGTACCTATTCCTGATATTGAAATGACATAAAAAATGTTATGGTTTTCATGATCTTTCTTCCACACAACAATAATCTAATGCAGTCATTTGAATTGGGTTTATTTTGCTCATTTTAAAGTTACTACAAGCAATAAATAACCATTGGCTGTTAACGACAAGTAATAGGGATAAGCTGGCTTTCTGGCACAGAGATAGTGCATCTTCCTTGTGTTCTGGTAGTCCCGGTTCGAGTCTCGGTTAGGGCATGGTTGTTCTTATGTGTGCTATCTGTGAGATGTGTGAATGTACACCCCTGTAAAAAGGGGATTTGCAAGAGAATGTGTGTGATAGAGCTAAATAGGTCCTCTACCTATTTCTATATTCTCTGGTCCTTGTGACTAACAGAGGCTGAAATCTTTCCCCATCCAGTCATGGACCTGGTCTAGAACTGCTGGCCAATGTGGGCATGCAACAACAACAATAGGAAGGAACTTGTTATCACATATGAGATGACTAAACCCTCTTACTAAATATATGACCTTAAATAGTGCCATGGAAGTATTCAATGTTGTTGATTTTGCTTCCTTTAATAGGAATATTTTTACTGATGATGTTTCTGCATTCATCTGCAAATGACAGTCTGGTGATTCAGTCATTTCAGGCTCGTTACTACTTATTCTGATCCAGCCTATATATACCATCAATCTCTTCAGTTATATTCCTGGAAAATTTGAAGTCTTTGCCTAAGATTTATCGAAGAATAGGAAAAATTAACGAAAGACCGAAAGTTAAATAAAAAAAATTATCATAGACAGTCATGAAAAACTAACCTTACAGGTATTGAAATCAAATGATGCTTCCAAAATAAAAATACAGAAAGTGATTTTAAAAAAAGCTTGCTATCTTATCGAAACGGCTAAGAAAAATATTTATTCGGAAGTAATGATAGTTTTTTCAGATTATTAAGAACCCTAAAGGCTCAGTTCATCAAATAGTAGTACAATGAATATATTTTAAAAGAAAATAATCTGCGAACTCTCATAAATACCATGTTTTTATGTATTTTATGTGTGTTTTTATATATAGTATCATTTTAAAATACTAAATGTCTTTTTTCTCATTTAAATTTTTTTCCATAATAAGTACAAGTCAATGGTACGTTTTCATGAAGGACAACACTATATCATATCATTGATCAAAGTGTACATTTTTTAATTATTAAATATTTAACATTGAAAAAAATTGTTCTTATAATATCTATTAAATGCAAAACTAAGCAGAGTTAGGTTCAGAATTCTCAACACAACTGTTCATTTAACATACCAAACCAATAAAAAAATTAACATGGTAAATATGTCAAAGGTATAACACTCTCAGAATATTTTAGACACTGAACTTTGTTTTTGTTGAAATCTATTTACTGAACAATACTATGTCCTTGGATGCTGCAAAGGTGTTAAGTATTTCAAAAATATTTAATGAGCTGCAAAGGCATTGACGTGAAAAAAAAATTATTCATTCGGAATATACTGAAACGTATTCAAAACAATAATTATAAAAAAAGCTACTCAAAAAGTCTTTGTCAGTGCATAAAAAATTAATCCAAATACTAGAATTTGAAACAAAAATTGTGAAAGCGTGATGCGTAGATAGAAAATCTTTAAGTAAATTGCAATCGTAGACATATTTATAATGTATTCTAAATATTTAGGTTTTTTCATTTCTTGTATTTATTATAAATTCTATTGCTCTCTTATTATTTCTGCAACTCGCACTTTTACTGTTTTTGTTTTGAATATTTTATATAATCTTTAATATATACTATAATTTCAGTTTTTGAATTCAACGAAATTCGAAAACTGACATTACTCAAATTCAACTCTAGATAGCATCACCTTTGTAAAATTATTTTTGTATCTAAATTAACATATTAATTAATAATTTAGAATTGTAAAATTATTTAAATATTCTTTTGTCGTTTGGAATTAAAATAAGTATAAAAATTCAGAGCTTCATTAGGTAATGAGTGAAAAAATCTACTGCAAACTTTCGTTTTTTTTAAATATATAAAACCTATCAAAAATAAAAGTATTAAAAAAAAGACTCATTAATTATTCTTAATATTTGAAGAATGTGACTTTTGCCATTTTTATTTTCCCTTATACGAAGTATAAAATATTATAATGTTCAAGTATTCGAGTTAAGGAATTTGACTTATTTTCCTATTTCTGACCTCTCTGAGTTGAAAAAACACATTTTTTGGCCTTATTTTTTTTCTGTGAATTCGATAACTGAATGCGATACTGCATGCTAAACGGATGAAGTTTGTTGCATGGACTTTTGACCAAATTTGTAGATTTCTGTCCAATTTTGAACAAACTCTAGTGGCAGGAAAACTGCAAGGATGTTCGATTATAAGTGAACTCGATAACTACAAAATGCAAAGAGTTAGGTAAATAAAATTTCATACACAGGTTTAGCATCAAGAATGTAGATTCTTAACAAATTTTTAGCCAAATCTGTGGAAAGCTTGACCACATGTGGATTTGTACTTCTGTTTATGTGTAAACATAAATCAATAAAATTCGATTTGTGATTTTGTATGCGTCTCTATATATAATTAAACTATAGTTCCGAGTAAAATTTTGGTTTTAATCGCTCCGGAAAAAAAGCTTTTGAGATACATATTCTCATCTTAGTAAAAATGTTTGATTTGAGTCAAATATTTATATTCGGTAAACATTTTTCGCCGATGAAATACAAAGCCTCTAGGATCTTACCCAGTCTCCACAATTTTATGCGGGAGGGATAAAACTTTTGTTGGGGAATAGGGGAGAAAGCTTGTTGGAAGACCGCTCATGCAAGTTCTGTTTTTAATCATAATAATTTGTCACTGAATAGCTCCCAATTATTCAAATAATTTTATGAGTTTCGGCAACTTTGCTTTCCTCTTTCTCGTGGTTGCGTTAAAAATATATCAGTAATGAATATTATATCTAAAAAATTCAATTTTTTTAAGGAAATAAAAAGTTATGCTTTGGTTTTAAATTTATAAGTATGTTATATATATATGATTTAATTTAATAAAAATTTAGAAAGAATTTTGGATGAGCATTAACTTTATTTGTTCTTGAATTAGAAGAAATCATTTGCATGTAATTTTACATGAGCTATTCCTTTTCAATTTTGTTAATATCTATATTTTCTAAAAGGAAACAGGCTAATCTCGACCTGGTTTGAACAATGAAATTTTTAATTCAATTAAAATTCTAGAGAAAACATACGAATCTCAAATACTTTTTGAGATAAAAATATAAGTATTGTCATTACATTTTTTAATTGAAATTAGGAGTTAAAAACAGTTTTAAACCATGAAAATTAGTTTTTTTTTACTTATTTTCCCAAATATGAAATAATTTTAAAACTTAGTAATAAAGATTAATTGTGTAAATTGGATGCATTTCTTATTCGTTCCACTTTCGGATTAAAATTTTTATATGATTACAATAGTTGTTTTAAGTAATAAGTTTTTGTTAGGACTCATATTATTGTAAAATAATCTCTCACATTTAACCACTTCGCATACAATGACATGTCCGACACGCGCATCGAATTACTGAATTTTTATTTTTAAATCTGCAATTAAGGCACAGAATTAAGCATTTAAATACGAAAAAATCAATATGAAACGATTTGGTATCCCAAATGCTCCATATATTATTTTAAAAAATCAAAATTCACAATAAATTACCTAAATATGGTGATTTATCTAATTAGAAAGTTAAATAAATTCGTATGTCAAGTGGTGAATACTATTATTGAGATAATCATATAATACAAATTTGACGAAATTTGGATTATGAATTAGATGAACTATTGTTGCGGGTTTTACATCCTTCGACTTTTACACTTAAAGCATATTATAAAATTTAATTTTAAAAAACGAGAAATGCTTGCTGAAACTTGCTGTTATATCATAGTAAATTTATATTTCAACATGTGAACTTCATTAAATGTATTTATTCAATATGTAATTAAATGTGACATAATTTCACGCTTTTGTAAGAAATAATTATGTTATCTAAATATGAGATTCCATTAACAATTTACTCCAATATCATTTTTAAAAAATTATACTGTCGAGATATATTTATTTAGCAACTTATTTTACAAGCTAAATTAAAAAGTTATATTTTTTTTCCCTAAGTTTTAGAGTTTTTTCAGAAAATTTAACATTGCCTATATTTTTACATGTTTAACATTTTGGTATTAAAAAAAAACTCCATTTTATAAATTTTTTTGTTATTAAAAAAACTTTACTGCAGCTGAAAATAACATGATTTTAGAGAAGAATGGGAGAATACCGCACAGTGGGCTATACCATGCTCAGTTATTTTCGGTAGTTTCGGTAGATCGTTTTAGGCCACTTGCCTGCGATGTAGATAAAAATTCTTTAGGTTAGTATCCCCACCTACTGGCTTCTCACAACTGTTAGAGCATTCTCGAGCATTGAAAGGAATTGACGCTTTCCTGGGAATTTCAGAACTCTGGTTTTTAATTTGAGCCTCCTTCTATGAGCTCTAATTAAGGCTCCATTTTGTAAGTATTGTCTGTGTTTTTCATTGAAATAGACCATTTTTTAAAGTCAATTTAACATTTTTTAATCGAAACATGATCTGTTGGACGAATCAATATGAGCATTTCTATGCAACATGGCAACCGGTGCGCGGTATTATCTCATAAGAAATATTCGTTACATAAAGAATACTTGATCAATTTAATGGAGGTCTCGAAATAAAATGAAGTAAGCTAATAAGGATTTTGTAGCTAAATTCATTTGGAAGCTTCCATTAAAAAAGTTTTATAGGGAAATCGAAAAAAGCAGAAAACTACAGAAACCTTTTTTATCCATAAATCCACGTTATAAAATAAAAATTATACAGCCTAACCTTTCGGAAAATCGCTTTGAATTGAAGCTGGTTTCCCCAGCTTCCCTTGAAGAAGAACTTATTGAAACTAGACAGACCATTTTATGGATAAGCTCATTTGACATTCGAGAGTTGTCTAGTTTTGTTAAATCAAACCAAATCAAAAACAGCTGGTAAGTATTGATTTTTTTTCTAAAATGCATCTTGTCCATACCAATAAGAAGATCCGGATCCACAAGCATAAATCATGTCGAATCTTTTTTACTAAGAGAGAATAGAAAAATAGCTAAAAAAATTTCAAGCAGTTTTTGAAAAAATCGACTCATTAAAAAAGAAATCTACAGTAAATAGGAAACCAGAATAACCAGAACCGGTCTGTAACCGATCTGAACCAATCAAATCAAATTCCCATTAGAACCGTGGTGAAAAGAAATTGGTCTCTACCTAATAGAACTACTTGCTTCTAAAAAGATCACAATCAAAAGGAGCCTTATTTATATTAAAGCCACAAAAGGAGAACTTATTCATATTAAATAATATATATTCAATTTTTGATCATTACCTCTTTTCATTTATATTTTAAAATTCGCTTGTAAACCAAACTCATTCCCCGTTTTTGTTTTTTTAATAATTATTGTACAAGCAGACTGTTTTCGCTGTCAATAACTTTGTCAAACGTTTCCTGCTGGGGTAAAATAATTAAAATAAAACTGAAACCCTATTCTAAAAGGTATTACATTACTAATAGGGTTTCTAGCTTTTTCATACGGTTAAAAAGTAGTGGCAGTTATATGTACTCGTTATATAAACCAATTATATGTATCCAATATCAAGGGAATCATCCTGTTATATAGAAAGTTCTGGTTGTTTTCGCTTCCTCTCCGTAAACATGTTTACTCAATTATTATAGTTTTCGCCTCTTTCGAAATATCAGTTTATTATTTCACTGTTTTCGATGACAACTAGAATCACAAATATAGAGATATACAATTATAACTTTCTTTTTAAATAAGAAGAAAATCATTTCATGTAAGTCTTGATTATTTTTCGTTTCAAATGACTGAAAAACAAATCGCCAATTCTACATTTTCTTTGCTTCGCAAGAATTAAAAAGATGCTTCTTAATTTAATTGAAAATTAATTAATTATTGCAAAACCACGCAAGAAACGATAATTGAATTTTGATGTTTACAACATCTTCTTATTTTGCATATCTTATTTTGCATATAATACAATCTGTTTTTTCAATTCCTACTATTATCTCACACTCTCCCTATATATATATATATATATATATATATATATATATAATTTCAAATTTTCAATCTTTTATAAAATACTTTTTATTCATCCAATCAGGCTCAAGTAAAATTTTTTAAATTTGTAGTGGATTCCACTTGATGTTAATGCAGTTTTTTCAAATATTAATTTATTATTTTTTATTAATTAATTAAAAACTAACTTTCTCGCCTTTATAGTAGTTGTAATTGCTAGGTCGGGATTGTCTAGTTGGAAGGGTGTTGGATTCGCATCCATTGTGCTGCGAGTTAGGACCTGGCCACAAAGTTCTCCATGTCGCGAGTTATACCACTGGGGGAACTGAATCAAAGGTGATCGTTATTCGGGTGCTCAGGGATCCATACTCTCTGAAGCTATTGCACCTCTCCTTCCGTTGTAAAGCGGAACACGAGAGCAACAATTGTAATTATTTAATAAAAAATAACTAAAATAAAAAGTTTTCTAATATCCAAAGTAGGAATGGGTTTTGAAAAATGTTTTTATATCACTTGTTCAAAATAATTTTAATACTTATTTTAATGCTTAATAACTTTAAAAAACTGAAATTTCATTTTTATCACTCTCCAGTTTTAAAGATTGAATAGAAGTACAGCTTATTTCTTAGTTCAGAAATTAAATCCTGTATCTTCTGAATTATATGTAAGATTTTGAACAAATCACTTTATAAACTTCTTAACCAGAAAATGTTATATATTTTCTTTTTTTAGCGAAAAAAAGAACTCGTAATTCTTCTAGTTTTCAAGACACTTTTGACTTTTAACTGACATATTTTTATTTCATAAGTATGTTTTTGAAATCTATTTTATTATTCTTATTCAATAATATATGCATTTTTAGCATTTTTCAAATAATTCAATTAAAACATAAACACCATATCTTAATATTTGAAAATATACATCTAAATTTTGGGAGATTTCTTGCACTTTTTTAAAATGACAACATTTTTCTTACAGCAATTTGATAAATATATCCTGGGCACACAGAAAATAATCCGCTGTAGCAAATTAATAAAATTCTTTTTTCCCCTATATTGGAAAATTTTACCATTTGGAATCTTGTAATTTGACCACGCCGTCGAATTACAATATCTGTTGAAAAAGTGATTGAAATCAAATTGATTCTAAAGTATTTATGGTTGGAGGTTGCAATTGCTTTTAAATACAGAAGTTTGAAAAAAATATTTGAACTATTTCCGGGACTAGGATCTTTTTTTAATCCCGAATGAGTTCTGAAACTAAAAAAAAAAAATATTACTATTTATATTGTAGTTCCTACTCTAAACCTGCTTTGAAAGATAAGATAAATAAATTATCATTATTAAACATTGTCTAACACGGACGTTTTAATTCGTATCCATCAAGGAATAAAAAATATTCTTCCATTGAATTTCCTAAAAATGCAAAATGTTAAATTATAATCTGCCATTCGAATTAATTTTTCTTCGTGAGAAATCAAGATGAAAAATAGTGAAATATTTACTTTTTTATTTCTTGATTGTTTTTTTCTGTTAAATATGTCCATGCTTTATGCTCTTTGTGATTTTGAATAAAATAACTTTTTAAGGCTCTTAATTCAAATTTTGTACAATGCTTCCAACTAAGAAATATATTGAATTTTCTCTTCTTTTGAAGTTTTTTTAAAATTTAAGTTTCATGGTATTAAGAAATTAATACAAATTTTTTTAAATAATTATTATTTTATTTATAGTATTTGTTCATTATGGAGCATTTGTTAAAGCTGTTAAATATTGTCTCTTAACTGAGCCCCTCATCTCCTAAGTTATAGCATGGGGCAGTATTGGAACAAAAATTGACAAAATAAGAGTATTAGTATCTATGAAAAGGGAGGGGACATCACAGTAATTTGTACATTCAGAGCAGTAAAAACCTGTAATTACAAAACCTTTTAGCCTTTTAGATGTTGATGAGCTTAGTTGCTCAATTTGCTTTGGTAAAACTCATAAAAACTAAGATAAAAGTTTAATAAAAGGGAAATATAAACTAATTATCATCAATTTATTATATTATATTAATTATTCTAGTGAAATATGGAAATTTTAGACGAAATTGTGTTACTTTTTTGTTAATGGAATGTTTAAGTAGCAATAGTATTTTTCCATCCTTATTCATATAATTTCAGTTCAAATTCATATGCACGATATTCTCACTAAAATAAACGAAATTACCCGCAATAAAAGACCACGCAACGCAAATAATATTTTAGCTAATTATATTAAGGAAGTAAGTTGGTTAGACGAAAAAGAAGTGTTGTCATTTCATACCTAATAATTGCATAAAATGAACAACGAAAGCCATGTAAAATCATCATTAAATTTGCGACTGCAATATGTTTTTAGGTTTGCGGAATTCCTCTACACTTTCCTACTTTTTGAATTTCCACTAAGATTTATAACACATAAATTGGTACAAAAAGTATCAAATCAAATACATAAATAAACACGAAGACAGCTGGAAACAATAAAACATCAGTCTGGAGAAAATATTACTGCTGCCGTATAAAGCTGATGATGTCATCAACCGCGGAACCTTCAGTGACAATAAAAAATGCGAGCAGGTGCTAAAAGACCAAAGCCGTTTTAAGAGAACAGCTGTTGTAACCGATTCGAAAGAGCTTTTTAAAGAAAAGAGATACAATCGAGCGATTCCAGAATAGAAAAATTAAAATGTGAGTTTAGTAATTGATTTTAACTAGACGCCTTTGATGAAGAACTTGTTTACATAAACTATTGGTTTTGACTTATTCCATTTTTAAAAAACGAGATTACGCTACTATGTTGAAATTAATAAATAATTTAATAAAAACAGTCTAAATAGTTGATTATGTTTAGAGCTGTAATTTTCTTCTGACTTCGATTTAAACTTTTAAGCCCTCTATGAATTTAAATCAGTTGGACTTGTATCAATTTCCATCATTATCATGTTTCTAGAGTTGGTAAGAATAAAAGAAAATGTTATAAGGAGAAATAACGGTAATTTTCTATTTGTATTAGAAATTTAGGATTTTTTAAAATTCTTTATAGTGTTGTAAACATATTCTAAAATAATTTTCCCAATTTCTTTTTTAGTATGATCCGAGCTTGAACAAAAGAACTTGTATTCTGCGGGGGAAAGCCTACTTATTGTGACGTAAGGTGTTCGACTAGATTTTTTCTAGAATTTCTACTTTTTTTATATTAATTTTCAAAAAATATAGGCCTAGATAAATTAGTTTCCAAATATTTACATTGTTAAATTTAACTTAGGCGGAAATAAAGTTTAGAATAAAAACGTTTCATACTAGATATGCAAAAAAAATTAATTAAAATTTTTTTGTTGCTTAAAACAATGCAAAAGATTTCCAATTAAAATTTAAATGAAACTAAGAAAACATTGGAATTTTATTAACAATATAAAAAAGCATTGTCGCAAATAAAATCTAAAATTTGTTAAAACTAAAAAAAATTCATAGCAAACTAATATCACTGGAATTGTAAGTTTCGTTATTTTTTGATGATGTAAAAATAAGTCTCATGAAATAATACATTTCGAAAATATCGTTAAAGACCACAAAAATTTCTTTCTATTTTTAGATATTAAAAATATATTGAACAGTATCAATAGATTTATTTTCGTCCACTAAACTGGGCGCAATTTTCAACTCTAGGTTCCACAGTTTGCCCTGTAAAGCGTTAACAGTCAAACTTGCATTTGCTTTTTCATCGATATAGATTTTATTTAAAAAAATTCAATTATAAATAACAGAAAAAATATCAGGTCTCTGTGTTTGGATATTTTCATTCGACTGGTTTTTCTTTATTCAAATTTCAAAATTTTATGCTGAAGCCCTTCAATTCCCAAAGGTTGATTTCAAAGAAATCAAATTTGTTTACTAATTTTCCGTATTCTATAATAATTTTTAAACTTTTTACAAATTTAAAAGTTTAGAAACTTGCTTAAAATGCAACTTTAAATGGTGATAAAAATTGTAAATTGAGCTAGAAGTAACATATCTTGTTGATCTTTTTTCTATATGCTTATAGTATATTTAATCTTATTTGTTGAATTTATCTTGTTTGTTGAATTTGTTAATCTTGTTTGTTTATTGAATAGTGCTGAATATGCTATTTGAAAGATACGTTTATACAGAAAGGATTCCGTTCAAAGCATACTATTTTTGGTCTTTTTAAATACCCATTTGAAAGCTAAAGAGAAAAAAGGCTTTACAATTAAATAATAGCATTTTTTGAACATTCGTAGTTTTACATATTTTTCTGTGAGATTTCATTTAAAAAATCATGATTAATCAGGCAATTAGAAATAACCATTGGCAGTTCGTGAATATTTTTATGAATTCGATTTAACTGTTATTAAGACATCTTACAAGTTTTTTTTTCTTTAAATAAGTCTTATAATGTTGATTTTAAAGTCTCATTTTCAAACAAGACAAGCTTTCTTCAGTAACCAGAATCAAATAGTGACAAAATGATTTTTGTAATTGTTTTAAGATACATTAATTAGATCTTGTGTTTTTTAATACATATTTAAATTGTAGGATTATAACATAAGTCAAAAGTTTTTGTTGTAAATATCTAAATCTGCGTATTTTGAACTTTTCCTAATCCCTAAATCTTCTTGGGTAAATAAAACTTTTGTCATCCTATTTTTTTTTACAAAAAAAAATTGTTTTGCGCCCGTAGTTACAAAATTAATCAGAAAAGGAAATACTATTTGATGATAGCTAAGAGAAAATATAAAATTCAAACAACGGATATAGAAGTCTGGGATTGAAAAAAAAATATTTAGTCAAGATTTTTTTTTACAATTCTTTTGCCTAAAACTGCAATAGAATGAAAGAAAATTGCCTTATGAGGAATTTCGTGTCATTTTAAAAAGAAATTTTAATCTAGGTACACGTTTGAATGTGTTGATTTTAGTAGATCAACTGATAATTCAGTTTATATTCATCCTTCATTAAATGTCTATTGAAGACATTTAATGTTATCGAATCATTGAGTAACATTCAGTAAATGTATTCAATAGACATCATAAATGTCAATTGAAGACATTTAATGAAATGCCATTTGAATTTCATGAGAGCGATTTTGATGTATCCAAAGTTTAAAATTTAACTTGCTATAAAATGAATGCTTTTATTCTGTATTCTAATTTTTTTTCCTCCAGATTTCTTTCAGAAAAAAATAATAAGTGATAAACGTCAAATCCTTTTTTATACAAAAAAAAGTTTCTTCAGAAAAAAAAAGTTTCTGTGAAATCAAGGAATAAAAACTGAATAAAACTCGAGAGCGCTGTATAATTAATGTTTTCATTTAATTAGTCATATAGCAAACGTAAGCTATTATACATTTAATTGCGAGCACAAAAAATAATAAAATTTGGCTCTATTACACTTCCCATTATTTGTAAAAACGCATGATAAACAGCAACATATTTCAAGCCATTATTCGTCTTATGTTGACGAAGCATTTCTTCTCCCGCGGCGGTTCAATGATGATGGTAATCACCGCTTAAAAGTGTGGTACTTCACTGTTTTTATTAGAATCTTCAGCACTAGATGGCAGCATGATATGTTCGTTACGCAGAATGTCTCAATTTTTGTGGGCACAAATTGTTGGTACTTCTCCTTTTTCTTGAATAGGGCGCATTCTACATTTTCCAAACTTTATACAAAATTTCCAGATTAAACAATCTTCTAAATGTTGTATTTTATCATTTTGCCAAGGGTAACAAAATTAATGCGGATAAATCATCCGACTATTTAACTCTCGGTAATCGCCTGTTTCGCTTCCAAAACCCCAACATATTTTAGCCATTCTGCTTGTATTCTAGTCTCTCCAGTAAAGAATTTGAAAACTCATTTCCTATAAATTAAATACCACAAGGTATGGTTTGTAGCATTCACATAGGTAGTTAAACTTAGCACATGAACTATATATGAATTTAAATACCGCACATACTCTAAAAATACTAATAAATCACCAACTATATTAAAATGTTAATGATTGATGTTATATAACTGGAACCAACAATTTCTTTTGATTAGAATGATATCTTTATTTTTCTGGCAGAAATATCTCTGCTTTTAGGCACATAAACATACATAACATAAATATAAACATGTATAACACAAACATAAATATGCAACATAAACATACCATGATCCAAACATGAGAACAATAAATTGAAGAATGAATAATGCAAAGAAATCACAAATATTCTTTTATGTTTAATAGAAAGAAAATAGCCATCTCAAGACAAGATTAATTAAGAGAAGATTCTCAAGAGATTAGTTTAAGTATATTAGCGTCCAATTTTATAGCAACAGTAGAGCTATTTTAGGATGGATCTCGTAATTCTGAACTGAGGTCAGATGACGAGGATAAGCTGGAGCTGTACCCACCTCCAGACACTACAACAGCTGGAAGAATCTCAAGAGTAGATGGTTTAAGAGAAATATTTCTCTAATCGACACTTCACATTACGGGGTTGCATACAAATTTCAATTTTTTTTTATAGTTTACCACAGGCAAATTTTATAAAATTACGCTTCTTATTTAATAAATACTTACTACAGGAAGTATCTATATATGTAGAATATATATAAAATAACAATTTACTATTTTAGAACAACATGTATAAAATTGTAACTAAATCAAGAGCAGCTTAGACAGATGATGTCATTGGCAGAGATTTTTCGTACCTTTAATCATACGTAATTTTAAAAAGGAAAATAATAGCAATTTCCTTCCGTGACACCAGAAAAGATTAATACCCGGCCCAGTTATACTCTGAATGCTTGCTTAGCCTTATGCTAATAATAAAGAATTTTGTAAAAACTCTATATGAAAAAAGTTTTTGGAAAGCAATAATGTCTCATCAAATTTGGTAATTGGATCTGAAGTATCAGAATTAATTTCCAACAATTTGATAGCATTTAGAGTCAATATCAATAACTTTATAGTTTTGAACTAAGTTCTTTTTTTTATGCAATTCGACATTCATAACAATTAATTAAACATTAATTCAACTCTACTTTTCAGACATTTGAAAATATTCATAATAGATTCAAAATTAATACAATTGTATTTTTCTGTTAAACTCTAAATTGAAATTGCATTGTGAATAAAAAATAGTTATATGAAACAGAATTTTCGGAAATTAAACATGTATTAAATAAATTGACGCATATCCGGTGATTAATTAATTAATCTAATCTTTTTCCATCGTCTATACAATATATATAACTAATATCTTTCCAAAAACAGATTTTAAGAGTTAATTATAGTTTATTGCAAGCAAAATGTGTATTATCTTAAATCTGTTTATTTTAGTTATCATGCATTGGTACAAAACAGATTATCAAAAGTATTTTTTTTTTAATTTTAATACTATAATATTTTCGTATTTTCTTTTTCACTGCGTTTCAACTACACTTTAATTTATTATTAACTTAAAACAATTCAACAAAAATTATATAATTAACTAGCAATTGCGTCGTTCAAACAGGTTTAGAAACTATACATAATAGTTGCTATTAATTCATTTGTAAATGAAAATAATAAATTCGCTTCTATAAGGATCCGAAAATTGATTGGGATAATTTTTTTAAAAGAATCAACACTTTATGCAATAATTTTTTTTCTTTGAAATTCTTCTAAATTTAATACAAATATTTTTCAGATTTATGTGATAAAAAAGTAGACTCAAAACATGCTATTTTTTTCTACATAATTTTAATCTTTTCTATTTGAATGAAATTTCGTCATTAGTGTGCTACTTTAATGAAAAGTAATACACGAATTACCCTCATGAGATGTCTTTTAATTAACAAGAAATTGGTTATTGTTAACAGCACTCTTCTAATCTTTTATTATCTAAGAATTTTAACACTGATTGTTAATTAAAACAAAGCAGATAAAATTCCTTGAAAACAAGTTATTTATTTATTTTGTTACCATCAACAGAAGAAAATATTGGCAATCTTTATCAATCTTATATTTACTAATATATACATATAAAAAGATTTGTGGGAAAATTGATGAAATATTTAGTCATTCATAGAAGTTATTTATCCTTTTTAGTACTATTGTATTACTGCACACAATTTACTGTCCAGAATTGTAGACGCTAAGTGGTGGATATTGGCCTACAGGTACTCTATTATGCTACTATATTCGTTATATATTCCGCCATAAAACATGGAAGAAATAAGCTAGCTATATATATATATATATATATATATATATATATATATATATATATATAATATAATTTCAAAAAGAGTTTGGGACTAAGTCCAGTTTTCTTTAGATTCATCAAAATCTTGTGATGGAATTGTTTGACTATTACAGCTTTTTTCATACTTGAGAGAGTAAAAATGAATATATTTGTGATTCTTATTACTTTAGTGTTTAGAAACTAAATTTTCTTATTATTTTTATTCTTCCAATAAATTTCAGAATTTTAAATGATTAACATAAACATATTTTTTTGTATTTAATATTTTCATTTACTTCCAAGCACAGGGCCATTTTTATCTTCACATATCTTTTCCTTTATTAGTTAAATAATTAGGGGGTTTTTTTCAAATGTTTTGTTCTTACTTCACGTAGTGCGAGTCCTGTTGACACAGTTGTTACAATGTATCAATGTTTCATCGTCTTAATTTCGGATATTTTTTTAGTATTTGTTGCACATAGAAAGAAGTAGCTAATTTTCTTTTTTGCAGTATTTTCCCACATGCTTGACAACTTTAATGATTGTTTCTGTTCCAGTTTTACTACGATTATTATTCACATATTCATATCTCTTTTCGATTACTGCAAATAATTATCTAAACTTAAAAATGATTTGACAATATTTTTAGATTAATATTATGATTTAATTTAAATATCCTTTAACATATAGACCTTTTATTATTGCACAACTTTCACTTGACTAAGGTTAAATTTAAAATGATATACTTTTTCACTTTTATATGTTTCAAATCATGCCAGGAGGTATATATTTGAACTTCGTCCAAGTTTAGAGGGAGTCAGGATCACACGCATGCTGAATTCTCTTTTTCGATGTAAAGTATCAGTAATCCAGTTTGAATTTAGCTGCAACACTTATCTAAAAAATCTAATAAATATATATACATTAATGAGTACTCATTATGAATACTCATGAAGAGTATATATAAAATGTAAGACAATATCCATAACTTATATAATGTTTTCCCATCTGTCTATTTTCGGTATTAAAATTGCAATATTGACAGTATTGTTATTGACAATATTGACCGTAATATATAAGTATCGTTAAAAAATTCTAAAATAAAAATATTTTCAATTATGATACACTTAAATCTAAAAGTATAAACGAAATATGATTCAACAGATAAGGTAAAAAGGGATTATTAGGTGTAGAAACATCCGGACCCCCTTTTTGCATTTTTTAATCATAGATAATCTTCGAAGAAAGTATTAACAATGTATCATATTATCCTCCAAAACAAAGTTCCAGATTATTAGTCACACTAGACTTATTGAAATGAGAGGTTGTTCAAGAAAGATGAAACCATACTACTTACTGCTTGATACCTATTCGATACAAGATATTCTAACGGGTGTAATTTTATGATTATAGTAAAAAATAACTTGATTTATATTTTCTCCTTTATATTATTTATCATTGAAGACTAACTTGTATAGTTTAGAAAATTCTTGAATTTTAAAATATCCACAAAAACATTTTAATCAACATTATGCTTTCATACTACACAAGAATTACTGATATTGTTCTGTATCTGATATTGTTCTGTAGTATATTTGAGGCTTATGTTTAAAATTATGGATAATGGTCACATAAAGTTAAGGGTATTGTAGTCGGCAATGCGATTTTTTAAAAAAATTTTGAGCCAGATTAATGTTGGATGACCTAAGCCTCCACGGATTTATTAATTAACTGTCGCCAAAACAGGTAATTTTTCTTTCATGTTTTGTAATAAACATAAAAATATGTTTAATCAAATCAAAAAGATCCAAAAAAACACTATATATTAAAGAAAATTTACCAGAAGTTCAACAACGGTTTTCTTGGCAATAACAATTTTGATACTGTCGATGAAATTTCAACTTCATGTATAACATTATTTTATTGCATTTAAATAATCGAGAATATTAAATTGACTTATTAGTCGATTTCTTTTATCAAATGATTCGCGATTTTTTTGTTTTATTCGGAACAAAAGATTTTTAAAATGCATATTTAACTAATGAAGAAATAGGTTCATACACTTGTTTGCATGTCTTTAACACCATCTTCTAAGACATAATTTTTTTGTAATTAATGGAGTTTATAAAAAGAAAATTTCTAACTATAAATTAATTTAATTAAAAACAATTTTTAAAAACAAACTTCTTTTAGTTTACTAAACAGATTTTATTTGTGGTATTTTCTACCTTTTAATCTTGATATTTATAGTTGAGCAACTTCACTTCCAGATGATGTCTTTGGAAATGCGCTCAAATTAATTTAGAAATTTTTCAATTGACAACGAAATGATAAAATTGTGAATTATTATTGAGAGAAATAATGTCACCTTTGACTCATCAGTAAGTGAAGGAATGATTGACTACAAATTCCCATTCTAGCAATCATGAAAAAAATTAAATAAAAAAAATTGAAAAAAGGAAATGAGTGAAAGAAAAAGAAACGAGTGGGATTAATAGCTTGTTTGGAAATAAAAAAAACAATATTGGAACGGATATCTTAGGTTTTGCCAGATGTCGAAGGGGATCTCTACTCTTGGGACTAACACCTCCATCTCCGGATTTAAAAGCTACACCAGGGGGAGAGTGCTTTCACCACAAAAGATTTAGCCCACGCCAGGCCTGAATATACGGTGGGTTCTTCGGTGAAATCGAAGCTCAAACTCGTTATCTCTTGATCCCCCAGCACGACTACCGTTTTGAAACGATAAGGCTTATATAATAGCACTTTTCAAAAAATTGCCACAGTCTAGAGCCAGTCTGAACTACTTGTACTTGTTTGTTGAGAGAGAAAATTTCTGAATCCTATTTTCAGTGATTTGGGGGGGGGATCTCCCCTATTTGGCATATTTAAAGAAAATCAAGATTTAAAAAATTTCATTATGGAGTAATGTAGTGACCATTTCTATGACGACTGAAGCCTTTTACAGATATAAAGTGAATCGTATAATTTAGATTTTGTGTATAATAATTCTACACTTATAAACACCTTTTTCATTGAAATAAATTTGTATTAAGGAACACAAAAATAAAAGTGTGAAATCGTAAATTAATTTCAGTAAACGTAATAAGTGAACAAAAATATACCACAGGGGCTAAAAGGTATACCCAATTTATAAGAAATCAGGTGATTCATTAAAAGCATAAAATAAATAACTTTACAAACATTCTCTACTTTTAATACTTTACGTCTGCCATTAATTTTCTTCGATATGAAAACATCCCTTGCAATATTTAAAAATAAAATATTTGTGTAAAAAGGAAGTATACAAAATTTCCAAATAACATTGTTTCAATATTTAACTAAGAAATAATTCATTTTTGTAAATATTCATACATTTCCCTTTAGAAGATTAAAGTTGGGTAGGATTAAAGATTGGGTAGGATAAAGGATTAAAGTTGGGTTTCCTTTAAAGAAATCAGATATTTATATGTTTTTAAAACTTTAATTTTTTAAAATAAATTAATGAAAAGTAGATAGTGCTAATATATTTTTTATATTGTGTTTTACACTTCTATAGAAACACATTCTTTTATAAAGTTTCAAATTGGAAGTATTCCATTCCTATTTTGAATCTATGATTCGAATACTTTATTCGATCCCTGATCTTAATTTTAACTATAGTCAATGTCAAATCAGTCAAACATAATACTATCACATTCCCCAAATAAAAATTTGCCTTTCACTTTTAATATTAATTATTTACCTAAATATTTTCTTTCAAATTACACAATACTCCCTAATTTTCAACCTCGTTTAGATGTGAAGATGATTTAAATGGGTCTGCCCTTGTTTTTTGACTTCTGCTTAGTTTTAACTTAGTAGGCTAGAGCCGGATGCAATTCAAGCTGAAACTATTGTGACAAATTTTTTGAAGGGATCAGGCTTCAAATCAGCTCTTTTTCAACCGTATTATTAAGATTGGTAAGAGGTTTAAAAGATTACATTGGTCCAGACAATAATGATATAAATTTTTATCGAACGATGCATCATCATCTAATATACAATATGTTTTATATAAAAAAGTAGTTATGATCAATAGCTTATTGGCACCAGTTTACGATAATCTTTTCTCTTAATATTATTATAATAACTACTTACATTTCATTTTAAATGATATAAAAAATGTACAAACATTACTCAAGGATAAACAGCAGATAACAGTTTTATGTAAAATCTGCTCTTGTATAGCATTATCGATAGATTGTTGTTTCAGAATTTAAGCCATAAATGTAAAATGCTAATATTTTCTGTCGCTTTTATGTTAATAACGATGTTAAAATGGTTTTTCAAAATCTGTCTGAAATATATATTTTGAAAAAAAAGCAAATAAATTAGTACATACCTCCGCGTTGAATTGATAAACGTTGTATTTCAATCCATATAAAAAAATATTCCTTTAAGATGAATTTCTTAAATGATCATCTGGATTTTAAAGCTTGTAATGAAAAATGGCTACACATAAACAATAATATTATACAATACATGCATACAAAAATATGCTGTTTTTATTCTCTGATAGTTTATTTACTGCTGATTGTATCAAGTTAATCACTGAGCATTAACTATGTATAAATCAGTGTTGAGTTAAAAAAAGTACTCCGACAAGGAATGATAAAATTATATAGATACAGTCAGTAAAGAAACTGGATTACAACATGTAATACATACTATCCGGCAAAAGAATATCTAGTAGCCTTAAAGGATTCCTTATCCAATAAACATTCCTTTTGCATGCCAAGGCGAAGCATTAAAAAAATCAGTCGAATAAATCTTTCATTAAGGCGCATCTTGGAATTCCATCCGTTTGTGTTGCAATCAATAATCATAATCGCTAGCAAGAGACGCGTCTTTTTGTATCGATCGAGTGCGATCTAAAAGGTTCGGAAGAAGAACCAGAGATAGAAAATAGAATGGTTTTAGAAACGGATTATCGGATAATGCGGAAATATGATCTGAGCGAACGCGAACTGAGAAGTAATACTTTTGGGGCAAATGAGACGATAAAGCAGACTCGATAATCCCTCCCTTCCCCCCTTACCTTTTCGATATCGAATCCAAAATTTCGAGTGCCTCTATCGCTGGAAGCGGTATGGATTTTTGTGTCTTCATCGCTGACAATGCGGATTATTTCGCATCAGCTAAAACCGATAAAACGGATCAATAGATCTTCTTCGCTTCATCCCTCCGGGCTAATGCCGAGATCTCCCAGCATTAGCGAGACCAAAAAATGATCGGACGATCCTCTTGCAAATTAAAGGATAAGTGAAGTTAAGACGGAATTGCTTCGATGAAGAAAGAAAATAAAGGAAACACTAAGGAGTGTGTGCTTACAGATAAACCCAGACGAAAGGTCGAATGAAGGTCAAAGAATTCAATTTAAATAAAGTCTTGGGATAGTTGATAGAAAGCTTTTATTAATTGCTTGTATTTTATCATTTTTAAAAACAAATGGAAAGGTCTCTGAGGTTTGGAAAATGATTTTGAGATTATTGAATCCTTTAAAAAAATATGAAGATGCAGATATTATAAAACACACTTAAAAAAAAAACTTTTCTAAACCTTATGAATTGTTTTAGGCGAAAAACTTGAATGAATGTCAGTTATATTTCTGAACATGAAAAGTAATCGGTCAAATAAATTGTTAGGGCAGAAAAATTTTTTTAAAGAAATCAAAGATTTCAAGAAAATTTTAGTTTATCTCTAAACTTTCAATAGTGGTATACAAATCCTTTATAGTAATGAAAAGATATTCAATAGTTAAATGGTGGAATTTATCTGAGCTCTCATAAGAGAAAATATTTTCAGTGTTCCTCAGAATTTTATAAATAATTTAAATCATCAACGTTGGAATGTCAGTTTCTAATAACAATTCATAATTATATTTATTTATTTATTTTTATTTTCATCGTATAGCAATCTTAAGTATAAAATTATACATTTTATATCGCAATATAACAGAAACTCCTTAAAATTACATTTCTAAAGGTAGAAATAATTATATGGCATTTAATTTCAACTAAAAACTGATAATTAAAATTACAATATGGAAATATTTAACCCGCATAATGTTAAAAGTTACACATTTTTTACAAATGTGCTCATTTAAATGTTTAGACCTGGGTTTTTCATCAATTGGTAAACTGTAATAATATCTGATTTGCTAATAATCTTATCTGACGAAAATAATCACTTTTACAACTATTTAATATTTGACGGGAAAATAAATTAATGTACTTTTTATTATGATTTATTTTTATGCTTCTTGTTTTGTGCGTAACTTTCATTTGAACTGTGTGTAAACTTTCATATTATAACAGTTCTTATCAACGGATGATAAAGTTTCCTTTTTAAAAGAAAATTAATATTTAATTGATTATTAACTTATACATTATTTTTGTTTTTGTCAGTGAGGTGAATAAAAAATATTTTCTTATTTTCTGGAACATCTGTAAAACAGTTTATAGATTAGATTGATGTTTATCACTGGAATGCCAGCTTTACATTTCCGATTCAATGCACAAAGTACTACGTTACAGATCTCCAGAAAAATATAAAACGTGTATTAGTCCCTAAATTTTCCGAAAATCGCCATTTCAAATGATATTAGATTTGATTTGATTGTTGATACTAATATTCGTTTAAAAAAAACTATTGATTACTTTGCTATGTACATTATAAGATTAAAAAATGGGTAGATGACGAAGATACTTTATTTCTCTAACTTTCACATCAAATTAACATGAGAATATTTTAACAAGGACAACCGTGCGCTTGCTAGATCTTGAAACTTAACTTTAATTACCATCATGATCACATACAATACAAAGCTTCCGTATAATTGAATTTCGAATCGCGATCCTTGACACCGAATTGAGACTGCCATCAGGCTACAGTAGCCCTCATCTACTACTAGATACTTGACAGATGCAATAATCCAAAAAAAGGAGTATACCAGAAAAGCAAAGACCTTTTATTATAGCATGAAAAAAACAATAAATTAGAAGAGAGAAATCAGTTTCAAATTCAAATAGCCATTTCCAGTTACGCTCCACAATGGAAACGTTTAACTCCGTTTTGGTGTTGATTTACACTACTACTTAAGGAGAAAATAAAATAAATCATTCAATTAAGAATAAATTGTTCCGGCAAACAAACGCTAAGTAATCTGCCATTTATTTTCGCTGTTTACATCAGAAATACCAAAATTATTTTTTTAACGCTTTCTTCTGATTACCCAAGATAAAAGAAGAGATGGCATGATGTTTGACGAGAATCTCTATAAATGATTCTGTCCTAAATGCGATCGTTTTAAGAGTCAACATAGAAATAATTCTGATGAAAATTTGCATGTGAATCTGAATGACGATGCTGCTTGCAGATCTTTATTTAAATTAATATATTTAGCATATTAAGACACATTATATATTCTAGCAAATTTACACTGTTGGATAATAAAGATGTTTTTCATGTCAATTTTTCAATACTTTTTTTATTAACTGAAACTTATTTTGTAAACGGTAATGCTGACTCTTCCAAAAAACTTGAGAAATATTTGTAACTCATTATAATGTTGTTGTTTTTTTACTTTCTTTTTCCTTAAAATTACTGGATACTGCAAAATTAATTTATATTAAACCTGTGAGAGAATACTAATTGATATAATGTTAGACATTCACTTTTACTTTTCAAGGGTAATCCACTGGCACTATCAACCAGTACAAACGCACCAAATTGGTTATTTGAAGAAAAAGAATTTTAGTTATTAACTACGAAAATGTACCCATAACTTGGGCGTAGATATGTTATTGAGATTATTAGTCTTTGAAATATTATATAAATGCTATTTATTTACAAAATATTACAAAATAATTCCCATAAATTTATTAAATTGTTTGTGATCATTTTAAGACGCACATTTAGCTTTAGAGTTGGAATTCTAAATTTTTACATTACTATTGAATAAATCTGTGTCTACTGGTTATATTTCCCAATAAAATACTGCAATTCTCCAATAAACTGCAATGTTCGATAACAGTAACATATAGATGAAAAATTATGCATGCATTTTTTCAGGACTTTTTACACACAAAAAAGTAATAATTAAATGCTTTTATTTTTATTTTTGAAGTTGTCTCGTTCGTTTTCAAGATTTGCAGACAAAAGAGGTTTTTCAAAAAGAACTGATTTACATAAATTCCGCACGTTAAAGGATATTATTAAAGGTAATCTAAACCATTAATATACCATGTGTATTAAACTGATTTTAATACTTGATAAAAAAAATGTATACAATTAGAAAAATCTATAAGTCATTTTAAGTTTTGTTTTATATAAAACAAGATGATTTTTATGTAAATATTTTAATTCATTCATATAAAATTCCTTGTTGCTTACTAAAAAATGTAGCCGTTAAAATCATGCTAATAAAAACGTCGTCTAAATACAAAATCTTACAAAAACAAGTAACGTAAGCAGATTTTTAATTAACTGATATTCGAATTTGTGTGTTTTTGAAATTTTCTATGAATGTAGAATAAATATGTTTGTAGACAGAATGAATATTCCAGACTGAATATTTATTTATGTTCTAATCTGTTGAATGTCGAAAGCACAGAAATTCACTATCGGTATAAAATTCTAATTTTGAGATTAGATCACTAAAATATTACCGGTTGTAAACAGGTATTTTATTTATTTTCTCCGTCTATGGAGAATATACTTAGTATTACCCTTTACATTTGTACTTAAAACTGGCTATGAGAAATATATTTTAAAGAATTTGATAATTATATTCTCCCACCGGTTTTAAAGTTTCCCTCCAAATTAATTCTAAACCACAAATTGCTAAATTTTGATTTTCACCCTGTCTGCTCTTAAATCCTGTCTGAGTCGGATCTAAATTTCATAACCACTGATGTAAAAGGTCGGTCCCCGAAAAATTGCAATTATGCTTCAGACGTTGCCTTATGAAAAAGAAGCATCCGACAAGAAAGAAAAAGGCAACAATAAACCTTAATACATATGTATATCTTTCCCAGTTGGGGTTTCAAAACTGATTGGAATAATATCCGTATTTTACGTCGCAAGGTTAAATGCAGATTTAAAATGGAAATAAACGCTTCTTTCTCTTACACCACCAATTGCTTGAAAGAGTTTTTTAGGAGAGCAGTATTTTGCTGTATGCAAATTTTTACCGCAACAACTACAAACAAGCTCGCATCGATTGTTTCGACATCGGCTGAAATGAAACGGCGTCACTGCTAATAGAGGGTGATTTATTTCCAGCATCAAATGAGAAATAGAGCACGGATATCGATCAATTTGAAACCGCACGGAAAATCTTCATTCTTCTGCTAAATTTTTCCGAATCGCTTCAAGGCGTGATCCTCCGGTCCCCTTGATCAGCATGCCTCCTCCCTCCGCGAACACATTTCTTAATTAGATTCGTTTAGGAAAGAAGGGGCTTTTTCTAAGCTCTGGGCCCGTCTTTCTCAGATAATAGAACGGCACTGTCAACTATATACTAAGTAACGCTCTTCTTCACAAAGTAGAAGGGCTTTTATTTCATTTGTTTTTTCTCCATTTTTACTTCAAAGTAACTCTGTTACAGAATTTTTATCTATTCGTAAATAGAATTATCTTTCATATTTACTTAAAATTTTTCAAGTGTAATAAATCTGTGATAAAGCAAAACTATTGTATATAAATACAAAGGGCTTTATTGTATCAGACAGCAGAATTAGGCCAATAAAAATGTATTAATATTTTAAAATCAGCAAAAATTTTAGCACTTTTTGTTTAAATTTATCATTTAAGATCAGATTTTTTTTTATTTGCGTATGTTGTTCTTGTAATTAATTATATTTATAAACTCCTATATTTTTTCCTCCCATTTGTAAGGCACTTCTTTTCCAAGCTTTTCCTCTCGTAACAGAATTTATAATACCTTTTAGATACAAAGAAATCCCTATTGCTAAGCCATATTCAATTTGATTTTTCAATCCTCTAATGCTCAGCTTCAAAATCCTTCTACTTAATTGTATTTTAAAATTTTAACTGTTTTAATCTGGCTATTCTCTCTATTTTGTCTCCCTATATTTTATGATATGATTGGATATTTTTAAAAGAAAACTTTTTACATTAACAAGAATTCTAGCATCAAGGACAAAAAAATTTCTAGGAGATTTACTTGTTAAAACTTCTTGGATAGTAATAAATTTGTAGTTCATTGAAATGTAAAGTAAATAAGTATAAGTCTTAAAATTTTGCAAATATCATTCTGATTAATATCATTTATATCATTTTTCTTCTAAATGTACGAAAAGTAGGTTAAAAAATAAAAAGGATTAGAATATGAATGTGATATTTTATGATTGTGATTATGAAATGAAAAAGGAAACAGTAAAAAGATGTCAAAGATGACAAAAAAATCATCTGATGCGCTTTAAATAAAAAGACCACTGTCAGCTGAAAATCATTCATAGTTAGTTTATAATGTTATGTTGTTGTTTTTTGCCGTCCTATCTGTCGTTTCCTTCATCTTGTATTTTAAGTTATGTTTAAATATTTTCAAAATCAAATGGCGTCAACACAATTTCTATGTTTAAAATCTTTAATTCTGTACTTTTTTCGACAATAGTTAATCAATACCTTCTCTTGGAAAAAGGAACGAAGAAACTTTATAACCTTTAAAAGAAATTAATATTTAATCTTTTGTTCTATTTCTGACTTTTCGGGTGATGCAACATTAAATACAAGTCATTGTCAATTACCTTTTATATATTATGCACTTACTGAAAATTAGAATAATGCAAAAATGAGCTCTTATCATTGAAAGGGAGAAATAGGGAATTAATATGGTTAAATTATTACTTTATTTTCGCTGTCAGAATAAATTTTCTTTAAGTATATTAATATAAAACACTATTTAAGTCATCTAAAACACGTATTAGATTAAATTTTACAATGCATGAATCAGATTTAAAACATTTGAAGGGAATAGACTCGAGTAAAGTTTGAAAATACAATTCTATTTTTCAAATCTTTGGTTATATCTAATACATTTCTATAACTATGGTAAAACAGGATTAATAAATGTATTTGATAAATTCTTTTGTTTTGATTACTGTAAATATAATTTTTAAATGTTTTAGCCGTCTTTTTTCTCCGATTCTCATCCTTTTTTTACTGTAAAGATTTCATCATTTCCTATAAGTAGGTTATTTTTAATTTTTTCGCATTCATGGTTCATCACGATTATCAAATCGAAATGTAATCATATTTAAATGAGGTTCCAAGAACAGCTATTAAATTCAAAGAAGTGGATACCAAAATAAAGAGATGATATACTTCATTTACTAGGTTGAAAAGACGTAAAAATATATTCGGCTCAATTCTTGCTATCAGACAATTTGCGAAACATTTTCAAGAATGTTACAGTAAGTTAAGCTAAATCGAGTATTACTTATATACATTTCCTTTCTGAAGACTTAATTTCCCTCTGATTTTGTACTTCCTATAAACGTAACTAATTTTGCAAGTTTCGTAATTTTAAAACGAAATTACTATGAAAAATCGAAGCTATCAAATTATGTTTATTGAATGAAAAGTGTACTCATATTTGATCAAATAATTTCGTTATTTCTTTCAAACCAATTGAGTAAAGGCTTTCACATTTCCCAGAAGTAATTTTGCTTATAAATTGTAAATTCCTCATAAATTTCGCTTCAAAAATAAAAGTTCTTCGTTATTTTGATAAAGTTATTTTTGCTTATAAATATTAGTTTCAAAATTAAAAACTATTATGGAGAATTTGGTATACTTTAGGACGTTTTGCATTATAAAATCGTATGTAAGGATAAAATATTTGTTTTCTGAACTGCGTTAATATATAAAATATGCATTGAAAAACGAGTATGGTAGCTCCATTAAACTAATACATTTCCCCTGAATAGTCCCAAATAATTTTTTTTTTTAATTCTATAGTCCCTGTGCTAAAATATTCGATTTATTTTCACTTTCATTTAAAAATAACGACTTATTTTTTACTTTTTCATCAAAACGGTGAAATAATAAAAGTGAAAGTATTGTAATCGCATAAAAAATGAGCTCCAAATTTAGATAAATCTTCACGATTCTGAATACGAAATCTTCTGATTCCTGAATCCGAAAAACAAGTTTCTTGGAGTTATGCCTGTGAACGAACACGATAATTCAAAAAAGCTTTGAACCAATCATGTTGAATTTTGTATGAGGTCTTAAAATCTAATTTGTGGATTTTTATCAAATTTTGAGCGAAATTCAAAGAACGTTTGTCTATTTATAAAAATGCAAATGAGCACGATAACAGCAAAGCTATATTCAAATAGATTCCAATGAAATTCCTGAAGGAATATTACCGTCTGTAGATCTATATATTTACATGCATGTAAACATGATAATTGAAATACATAGCATAGATAAACGAAATCTAATATGAGATCGTCTTATTTAAATTGTAGTTTGGATCAAATTTTGTTTTCGATCTGTAGCAAAAAGACTAAAATGCCTTCTCATTATTTTTCTTCTTATTAAGAAGCACAAAAAACTCATGTATGAGGATCTGAAAATAAAAACCTGAGAAAACGTGAAGTTCACAAAATTAACAGAGGTCTCTAGCCTTTATGTGTAGGGTAGGAAACTTAATCGGGAGATTGCTCGAAATATTCGGGGAATCAATAATAAACATTATTCTATCTTTTTTATAGTTTTGGCATTCATATCTGTCATCAGTCATCATCACGTAAGCTTTTCCTTACAGTTTTCATTTATTCATTTATTTTGAAGTGTAAATGTACTCAAAATTTACACCCAAAAAATCGTTTTAAAACAAGCAAAACGATTATATATATATATATATTTATATATATATATATATATATATATATATATATATATATATCAGAAAATAAGTCTTACCACTATATCAAATGAACGTAATATGAGCGAAGAAGAACCTGATTGGAAATAAAGCAGAATGGATATGACGAGAGTGGCTTAAGTTAATTGGAACTTGATGCAGAGCTCTTAAAAAAATTATAATTAGAGCGGGGTTTTTTTTCCTTCACCTTTTAGATAACTTTTAGCCGATGCGAGATGGATTAAACATATGGAATTTTATTTTTACGACATCTAATCATTCCTAAAGACATTAATCCTTCCTATAAAGTTCCCGATTCATTTAAAAATAGTTTTGCATGTAGAATAAGTTTATTGTTGGTGCATAGAATAACGTATAGAAACTGTCGATTAGTTCATTATTGTCTTCGTCGTTTTCACTGAGCAATTTACTATTATCGACAATTGTATCTACTATTATTGAAGATTGTTAAAATGTATCATTAGATTACTCAGTATTACTTTTTATATAAAATATCGCAAATTGGGGCCATATTCGTACTATTAAGAAAACATTTTTTCAGTCTAGCGAAATGAGTTTTATTTTGCATGTATATTTTATTTGGAATGCTTAAGAATTTTAAAGAAAAGTTCTTCTTTGTTGAATATGTTAGAATAATTCTGCGTCGAAAGATATGCACGTAAAAAATAATAAGAACATGATATAATCTAAAATTGGAAATTTTCAATGCATGATTCTGATTGCATGTATTATTATTTCGCTTATTTCTGATGGTATTGTATACCACAAACAAGCTTTACCGGATTATTTATTTTTTTTTTACTCCATTTGATACTAACCGCTATACATGCTAAATAATATCTATATTAATATGACGATTGCCAACTGTCAAATGTATCAGCAGGTGTAAATAAAAGAATTGCTTTATTTATTCTAGAAATTATAAGTGAACATTATCTCTTCCTTGCCAGTACAGCAAAAAAATTTATAAAGAAATCCTTTTATAACGGTTTTTTGTGAATTTGTGTTTGTCACGATACACGCATGAGCATTTATTTCTTTGCATTCTCGAATTAAAATATTTCAATTAAATACTTTTTATAGAAGCCTAAAGACCCTGGTTTTATTCTTTATAATTTTTTTCGTTTAGCTGAAGAGCAAAATCTTCTCCTTACTGCTGATTTTAATTATACGAAATATTTTATCAGAGTCATGGTTATTGTGTCTCTGTTAAACATAATTTTCAAAGTATATTACTAGAGTATGTTTTCATGTGACTCACAAAAAATTCTTGCAGATTTGGCAATGAGCTTTTAAATCCTATTCATACCCATTCATTGTTTTCTGCTACTTCTTTCAACTTGATGGTAAAACCAAGCGGACTAGAAAATAAGATTTTTTTTTTTGCATCAGTAAAGATAACACTAAGAGATAAGATATTTGATTGCAATGAGATCGATTAAGAGATTTGCATTCATATATAAATCATGTACTACACACAAATATTACCATCACGAGTTGATTAATTATAACTTGCATAAACAAAATAAGCTGCATTAGTTGACATTCCTAATGTGAACCTTTGTTAAAAGCATGCATAGATGTAATTAGTAAGAATTACTTTGCAGACAATACCATTAAAGTTTTAAAATTATATCAAAATAAAAAGATATCTCTTTGTAGGCTAAAAATTGCTGTTTAAGCCAACCAATTACAAATTCTTTTAAGGCTTTTAAAGAGTTAAAACATTTTATGTATCTAAAATTGCTTAATTCTACCTGCTAGTTCATTCGATATTGATTTCTTATAAATAATGCTATTTAATCAACATCAATGGTATTAATAGAAATTGAAAAAATCATGCCTATAATCGCATTATAAGTTTTAAAGGAGGGGCTAAATCGCTGAAGTAAACAAATTAGACGTCTGGTTTCTTAAGCGAACGGGAAAACAGCAACTTGTCTCCCATTGAAAAGCTTTCAAAGTTATCAGCTGGAGTGAAAAATAGTATTATTTGTCGCTCGCATCTTGCCAGAATTTAAATTCCTCAACAGCTATGGTTTCTTGATTTCTATAGACTTCAAAAGTAAGATCCGGAATCGTCCGAAGGAGGCTTCAAAGATGCCGCTGCAATAAGAGATGCGGAATCAATAGTGGAATCTATGGGAAGGCCTACGGTATTGGAGACACCTGTGTGGCTCTGAAAAATGATGGGATCGGATGATAAATACAAGTGCTATTTGTCAACGAATAAAAAAGGCCTTTGAAGCAGGACTTGCTCTCTTGGAATGGTTCATTAAGAAGCGTGCCTAATCAGATTAGGGCGCCGCGCCGGAAGTGGAAGCAGGCGACGCTTTGTTTAATTAGTTGTTCGTTAGCTCACCTACGCCCGTTTTTAATTCGCATCGCGCGCCCACCTGAAAAAGAATCTTTTGATCTTGCGGCGCGAATGGGAAGCAACATAAATCGAATGGCACGCGTTTTAACAACTGTTTTATTCGGCGATTGGAGCGCCCTAAACGGTTCCATTTTTGAGCCCCGGCGGAAGACGCGTTATCATCGCCGAGAAAAGGTCGTCCTCGTAAATAAGGCTCGCCCCAATGAAGACAATTTCTGGCGCGAGTTCTTTAAAAGTCTCATTATAAAATGTATCTTGCGGACCGACTGCCATCTGTTATGTAAAACACATTAGGTTGCCCATTTTTGCTCATTGCGGTGGCGGGCTCCGATAAGGATTTAAGTGGGGCCTGCAGGCCATAACAACCGTCGGCCATTAAGGCGGGATAGATAAACCGCCATCGCTCAACCGCCGATCATTATGGCCCGGGCGACAAAATTTTCCATTCACCTCGAAGGAAAAAGTTTTTCATTCGGTTTCTCTTTTACCATTTTGTGACGAATTCCGAGGCAAGTTGTGCCCGGATAAAGAAAGTCCGTGCACCCCCGTGTCGCTATCAATCCAGGCTTATCGGGTTTTGGTGCGCGCTGTCATTATTGGGAGATTACTGCGGCAAAGATTTGAATTTTAATGCTCGCGCCAGTTCGTGCGGTGGCAAAGGGGGGTGCGGATATCGCATCGCTATGGCCATTTTAGGCAGGCGGCTCCGCTTATCAGTCGTTGCGGAATGTGACAATGGGAAGCGGCAATGACTCAAGCCGGGAACTGTTTTGCCCGTGAGCTATTCTTCATTACGTGAACCTTTAAACTAATGGCGTAGTTTTCTTTCTCCTTTGCACCCTTTTATGGCGGGACGGTTTAAAATGAAGCTCCTCGCTATCGCGCACCCACAGTCGGACTCGTTAAAACGGGATAGTTTAAAATTAATGGCTTAGCGCGTCCTTTTAAATTCATCCATAAGTCTTATTTATCATGGCGCGCGTCTAACGACTGTGGAGAAGCCAATGACAGTCGGAGATAGGTGTAGGCAATTCTACTTATGCACTCCATCAGCAGAGGATTTTACATACAATTTAAGTGTCGGCAGGAGTGCGACGCCTCGGGCGCCCAGCCTACCTGCAATAAAACCGTTTCCAACTGCGCGATCCAATCGACGCCCTTTTTTTCTCCTGCATCGCTATCGCGCCCCCCTACGGCGCAGATATCAAAAAACTTTTGCTCAGATTCGGAGGGGAAATATTCATTCTAACTCGCGGCTTTATTTTACGCGGAATTTAATGAGATTTTCCACGCTCTCGTGCTCGACATTTTACGGGCCACTTTTACAACACTTTTGTTCAATTTCAGGTCTATCTGGAGGTGTGCGCAGAAAATGGGGGCTTCCGCACAAAATGCGCCGCTGCTTTTTCGAGAGAGAAGCCACTCGAGACTCGAGTGCTCCTCATTAGGACAGCTGTGTCCACGCGGCTACCCGTTCGGGGCTTGCAAAGCGCTGGTCTTATCCACTTCTCTCGCACCTTTAATAATGCTACCAGGTAGCAACAGGGATATTTAAGTCTAATAATTTTATTGTTTTAATTAATCACTTAAATATAACTTTATAATTTAATGCCAAAATCAAATTGGAACAAATATGAAGAATTTATTGTAAATGCAAATGTTTAGATTTACTTAAATAATTTTTCATTGCTCTTCTAGCACATCCATGGTTTGATCCTCTTAAAAACACTTGTTTGTTTGAAAAGGAATGCCTGACAGACAGCTCTTTGTAAATGTATACTTGCTAGGTGTAAATATTTTTTTATTGCTTTTATACTTTGATCATTCTGAAAATATCTGAGTTCAATAAAGAATGTCTGATAGGTGATTGTTTGTAAAGGATTGTAGACCTCGATTCCACTTTGTAAATGTTTTTTTTGTTGTATTTTTAAAAAATTACCATCCATTGAGCTTGGTCATTTAAAATAACAGCAAGAAATAACATTTGGAAAACATATATTCGTAAAAAATTAAAGACATTAAAACTCATAAAAACACTATACTAAACACTATATTTTAAATTATAATCCAAAAATTGAACTTCAAGCTTCTAGTGATTTTGTTGAGCACTCTTGTAAAATTCATATTTTATATACTCTAAGTGAAGCATCGATTTCTAAGTGATGCTCGAAATTTATCGTGAAAATTATAATTTTCAAACAAATTTTATTATTTTATAAGAAGAAATAATTTTACTAACATATGCTGAAAACAATTTAATACCGTAGAAAAAGCCACTGTGAATCGAATGAAATCATCTTAGAATTTTCATACAAAAGGTTGGAGGATAAAATAAAAATAATGACAATTCTTTTTATTTGCTTCAAGAATTAGAACTGAAGGAATTCAACGTCAAATGTGAAAAAGTACAGATATGTACATTAAAATAATGATAACATAAATAAGACTTAATAAATCGTATTTGACAATGAACACATTCATAATTTACTTTACGAAACGTGTGGATCAAAAATATTTGTTCAATTTTTAAATTCATTAATTAAAGCATTATTTTTATGCATGAATATTTCAACAAATTTAATTTGATTTATAAAAAGATATTTCATATGAAGAAAAGTAAGGGAGTACATGAAAATTAATTTCCATTTTTTTAATTAAAATTAAATTAATTTTTATTAATTTCCATTAAAAAATTCCATTTATGAAACGGTTAAAGAGTTAATTTTAGTAATATATCTTATGCTACGACGTTGAAGTAAACCATACAATGATAGAAAAAGGATTTTATAAAAGTTCAGAAGGACTACAAAATGTTTTACATTTGATTCGAGTTGTTTCAGACATTGGGAAGCACAAAAGCGGTTTCCTTTGGCCTCGGAACGGGGGGGGGGGGGGGGGGGATGAGCCGCGTTCTACGATGATCATAAATCACAGTAGGTAGGATCTTTATTCTCTGAACACTTCTTTTATCTAAGGCCCTGTTGCTTTCGTCGGTGGGAAGAAGGGGTGAAAGAAATAGCTGCTCGCTATTCTATACTTTAAAAGTATTTTGCTTCTCTATTTATCCGAATTAGTCTTTTAGCAATTGAAGAGACTGATCAATTACTGAGAGATTAATCTGGTCTATAAACATAAGTTTACGAAAAAAAAATTAATATCAGTTCATTTTTTAAAAAAAGCTGATTAGCTGGTATATTCTATTGTTATTTTTATAACCGATTGCTTTCAACGCTGCCTAGGAATCAACAAATGGTATGTTTTTTTCTCCAGGTTTTGATAAAAAGATACCGAAGACCTCCCACTAAAGGGTCGTATCGATATTATGACTCACTAGGCTACTATATAATGTATCGAAATTCTAAAATGTAGACGATTTGATACAACTAGGTGAAAAATCAACTCATGCTTCTGAGACTAAATTAAAATTGATTGAGCTTGATTTGCTATCTAGAAAAAAAGGACTTAATTTGCTAATTTTGTAAAAAGTTTGGCGGTTGGGGGGGGGGATAATTAAATATTGACCCAATGAATTTGATATCGATGAAGAAGAGGATAGAATAGAAAAAGGGTGCCTTCCAATTCTAAATTTTGGTTTCATGCCAAATAGTATTGATCATCAATATTAAAAACTCATAATATATATGTTATATATTGAGGAAAGTTAATATTAAAGGAACGGTATGAAGTAAAGTATATATATATATATATATATATATATATATATATATATATATATATAAAATATTAGTTGTGAAATTTTTGTAGTAAAGAAATATAAAGATAACCAAGATTTTTTTTCTGTCCTTGAAGTTATTTTCATAACGTCAAAAAAAAAATTTTTTTTTTAATCTAAAAGATGTTGTCCTTGCTATTTTCAGAATATCTAATATTAGTTTTGTTTAGATTGCTTTGCCAATTCATACTACTTATAAATCGCTTCAATTTGGGAAGCATTCAGTTTACTCACATGTGCTGAAATAAGGGCTTGGCTTCCTAATTTCCTCTTAATATTATTTATTTTTTCTGAAAATTAATGGTGATTTTATCGGAGCCTATGTAAAATGATGGAAGAGTTTGGGTATAAGATTTAAAATTTCAAGGTCGAAAATTCGACCCCATGAAGGATCTCTTATTTAAATCGGATAGACACACGTCAAATCTAATTCCAGGAAGCAAACTTAATGCAAGGATTAGACATACTTACATTAGAGGGAAATAGAAACTTTAGAGGAAGATACTGGCCAAGGACATTAACTATTGTTTAAAATTACACTGTCTGTCTACAATATCTTTTATGCCCTTTATGAATGGAGTGTTAATTAAATATAAAGAAATCAACCGAACAATTTTGTATGAACTCGGACATTTAAAAAGAATAACGCGACTGTTTACGGTGCATTAAATATTAATATTCTGATATCTCAGAGTGCTTATATTCACAATAAAAAATTGCCATACTTTATACGTAGCCACGGAGAAACGTCATCGCGTTTCATCAGATTAAACGATGATTAATTGTTTTAACAAATGAAATTGGAAATAATTAATTTCCCCATAAAATCTGGCAGCAATTTGAATGTCACACATCTGATTTGAAAGCATGAGAAAATATTTTTTTTTTACATGGTAATATTTTAATGTGCCATACTACCAGAAAATTGCTAGATGCATGATTCAAATATCCTTATGCTTTTTTTTTTGCCTATATTAATTAAGACAAGATAGATTGCCGGCGCCTAAAACATTAACATATTATGATGTTTCGAACTAAAAATCCAAATTTCAATTAGTGTCTTTTCATACAATATCTATAATATCAAAATTTTGGGAAGATTTCAAAAAAATCGAATAATTTTATAATTTGACAGAAAATGGGTTCCGTGAAATAAAGAACATTCATTTAACCGTAATGTGCTCCTAAACGAACTGCATATTTATGAGAAAATGACATGTTCGGAATATTAAAGATTGTATACCTTATCAAGGAATGGAGAAAATAAAAGAAATTTCCTGGGATTTTTTTTCAACTTACACGAATGTTTATTTCTATTAGAATTTTACTTAAGCTTCTTTAAAGTGATAATAAATTATGAGGGAATCATTTGTAATATTATTCCAAAATGAATGTAGGATCCTAAACTTGCTCTTCAAATATATAGTATTGCAGATGAAAAATACTTTATGACATAATAATATCCAAAAGAAATTTCTAATCTATATTTGGTTTTGCTTTAGACAAAACTTTTTTAAATTGTTTCACCTCCCAAGACATTTTCGACTGAAGAGGGATTACCTTAAAGACATATATCTAAAACTGAATATTTTCGACCGGCTTTTACTTTTGGTTTAAAAAAATGACTATTTCTGTGATATAAACTTTAAAAATTCTTAATATAATATCTACACTCATTAAAAGTTTATAATTTTAATCGAATTGTTTTGAAAAGTAAAAAATATTTAAACAGATTTCCAAGACGTCCTTTTACTTCAACCAATATAAATTTATTTACTACTAATATTTTTAATCAAATACTTACTATTTAAATTAACCAAATGCTTTTATTACAAAGGAAATGACTTTAATTTCAAGAAAAATTAAAATTGAATTCTTGATGTGTATAGCTTATATTTTGATAAGAGTGTATGAGCCTCAATATAAGAATTTATGTAAAAGTTAAAATTGATTATCCACTTTTTTTTCTTATCAGAGAGGACTCTTGGTTTTCTAAAAACTCAGCTCGAAATGTTCGAAATTTTTTAAATGATGCAATTTTCTAGTACTTGGATTCTTTTTCTTTAAAGCTGCATCTAAGAAATTTAATTTGGAATTTAATTTTTTCAAATTAAAACTGAAACATATTTAAAATATTTATTCCGCTATTTGATTTTTTTTTTTCCTGAAGGGAATGAATAAATATTTTCACAGATTTTATTTGCTTAATTTAATAATTTTCCTGCAATACATGTAAAATAATTTAATGGCTCTTTGTACCTTTATAATATTATTTTATTTCACACGAATTTCAGGATTTTCTTTTAATTGAAAATAATTTCTTCATTCTCTTTATCCTTAAAAAGGTAAGAAAAATTATTTATAAGAGATTTTATTTTCTTTGATTTGTTTCATGAATATTAAGATGAAGTTTGTAATTAATTTTTTAATCGTTTCCTGGCGTATTAGTGCTTTGAAATTATCTATGCTTATTTGCTCTAGGAGTTAATTCACTATTTTGATATTCTTTGAATGCTTGGTTATCAATTGATGAATTGATTTAATTTAAGTTTATGTGAAATAATAAAGTTTTAAATATGTGAAGCACTGATTTCACAATACTATGACATTCATTTTACTGAAGTATAAATTGGCTTTTAAATAACAGGAAATAATTTAAATAAAGTAATTTTTCTATTTACCACACTATCAGAATATATTTTTAAAAACTGTTTTTATTAATTTTTTCCATTATCCTACTACTGATCTATGTAGGGTCTTAAATACTTTTCCCTAATTGTTTATTTTTGAAATGATGTATTTTCAAGTTGAAAAAGTCCGTGTTTAATCTCAGCATACAATTAGCAATAAAACATATTCACACACACAAAAAAACTTATCAATGTTTATAAAGTTAAAATAATTAACAACAATTCACTGAATGTTGTTGTTGTTTTTCAAATAAATTTTGGAAATATAATTTTGAAAACTTTGATTTTAGAAAATTATTTTATTTAGATTTAGAATATTATTTTATAATTATTCTTTTTAAAAAAAAAGTCCGAAAAGTAACGGTAGACATAATTTCTTCAAAATTTTTTGAAAAACTTCCCAAAGCGTAGTATATTTCTGTCGTTTGCTCGATAATAATCCAAAATAAAACGTTTTCCGGAAACAAAAAATTTATAGTCAATTACAAAATTAAAATAAACAAGGAATTATTATTATTATTATTTTGTAGAATTTTTGAAGTGGAAGGAAGAGTTATCATACTTGGAATTCCATCATAACTTCATTTCTATTAAATATTTGGCCCATAAAATTGGCAAATTAAGTTAAAAGGATGCAAATGTGAATCATTTCTAAAAAAAAAAGAAGTACGCCATGACTTCAATTAGAGAACAATTAATATCTTCTATTAAATATTTCAATGAAGGACTAATAATTCTGGCACTGTTTTAAATTAAGTTGAGAAATATACTATTTTATTCTAGAAGAAAAAATTTGTTTGGTTGCGATTTACTATAATAACTTTATTACAATAATGCCGGCTTCCCGGCACAGAGGTAGCGCTTCTTGCTCGTGAGCTGGGCGTCCTAGGTTCGAGTACCAGTTAGGGCATGGTCGATCTTCTGTGTACTATCTGTGAGGTGGACTGTGCCCCCCCCCCCTGTGAAAAGGGGCTGTGCGAGCGAATGTGATGAGTGGGTAGCTAAGTCGTACTCTTGGCCCTAGTTGGCGCTACTTCAAAAACAAGAGACGCTCATTCTACTTAAAATCGCTGATGGGCGTCAGCGCGCTTGTCTTGACCAAAGCCATTAATAATAACAACAACATTACAATAATTTAAAGGTAAGGCTAGATGAGTGTGTTCTTTTTGTCATACTGAGCAAACACATTGCCTGAATAGGACTTGTCTGATTAAGTAATGTTTAGTTGATTTTGTAGTTGTTGTCCTAAAATTATTAGTATTTAACCACAAACAGTTTTCTGAATACGACTAGGTTAAATGAGTTTTGTTGTTGTTCGAAAGTTATTCATATAAAAATGTAAACTAAAAACAGATGTCTGAATTCAATTAAATTATTCAGTGGTCCAATAGCCCAGAAAAAATTATAATAACTAGTAGTTCTCAAAAACTAGAATAAGAACAACTCGTAGAAAAAAAAACATTAAAACATGCATACTTGTGAACATGCATACTTGTGAACATGTGATTCAAAAGGAACAAAAACTAAACTAATGCGGTTTTGTATCACATGTGAGCAAACAAAGAACAAAAAAGTGATCAATGCATAATATGTCATATTTTAGTTCATTCATTATATGCTGATGCGAATCTAGGAATTAAAAGATACTTTTGTTTTAATTGCGCTTATAGAAATGGGGATCCAATTTTATAAAATAGCATCTTTAATTTAGTCGATGAGGAAATTTTAATATGCTGTTTTAAATTCTATTTCCTAAAAAATTATTACATTATTTTGAAGATAAATAAATTACAAAGAAAACTTAAATACCTTTTTATTATTAAAATCAATTTTCCATCACTGTATTTTAAAAATTACCTAGATTATCGAATTATGGTAATTTTTTTCTTTAATTAAAAAAATATGGCTTTTAGAGTATGATTTAATCTAATAATTTGAGTCTAAATCAGCAGTCTAAAAGCAACTACAGAAACATTTCCTCGAATAAATTTACAAAAATCCCCAAACTGTCTTTTTTTTTTTTTTGCTAAAGAATTTCAGTGTCATTTGATCCTCTGTGAGATATATACAGTGGGAGGGAGGGACGCAATCGAATCTCCCCTTTTCACATTCAGATAAGTTTTATGTCTCCTCAGACCAAATTGCTTCCTCCCCGCAGAAACCAATGACACTTCCAGATTTTTAAGCAGTTTGAAATCCTGATGCCACTGATTTAGACATTTTTTTTCCAGTAAGTTCGCAGGCTTTCATCTTTTGTACGCCTAAATTTTTTAAGAGGGGAGATTTTAAATCCTAAAGTCTAATAGATCGCCCACAGCAAAACGATAAGCCACCTGTACAGATTTCATGAGTCAACTCGTTGGTTTCGAAGACCTCAAAATATCTGCATGTGCTTCATTTTATGTCTTCTTGCCAGTAAATTATACTGACTTCGATATCCGATACTAAAAAAATCCACCATCACTTTGGAAGTCATATAAACGTATATAATTTTAATCAAATATTAATTTTTTTCACAAAATTATTGTTTTTGAAAATCTATGGATGTAAAATTTTAGAAAAGCTTGAAAGGATGAAAAAAAACCCAAAAACTTTAAATAAATAATCATACAGAATAAAGAAGTAAATAATTGCCTTAATAATTATGAAATACAAAAGTCAATCTGTACAATAATTGCTAACCAAACAAATTTAGGTTATCGTTTAATTTATAACTGCATTAAAAAATCATGGTAGGCGCAAAATCTAATAACGAAAAAAAATGAGTATCAAACCTAGTGACGTCAAAAATATAAGATAATAAATTATATATATATATATATATATATATATAAGCAAGTAATATACGGAGGTATAAATACTGAAACTTTAATACAGTGAAAGTTAATCAAAACATTTAACTTTCACTGTATTAAAGTTTCTTACGGTCTTTAAACTTTTCTAAAAATCTGATAAGGCCAGATTATACGATTTACAGGGTAATTTGTTTACTCACTTCGACTCCATACAAATCACTTCAATAAGGTATACCGACTTAAAATGGGAATAGCGTTGAAATATGATACTTTTTTTATAATACAATTTTTCACGTGTCCTCTCATTCACTCCTTTTTCTTTAATGTAGGTAATATCTTTAAAAACAGTGTGAATTCTAATTGCTTGAGATAAAAGTATAGTATAGTTTGTAAGAATACAATTTATGCTTTCTGAAATTCCATATTAAGGCTTTGAAAAACTAAGAGTATTTTCTTATATTCAATTTCACTTGCTTAAACTGCAGGAGGAAAGTAGAATAAACTACATTGGAAACTTTTTGGGTGACTAAATATATATTACAAACTTATTATAAAAACGTGAGTCGATAACAAGAAAATTGTATAGCATCCTTCTCTTCACAACTCATCGATATATTTGGAAAATCTAGCACCCCTTTTCTCTTTCTGTACACATCTACATCATTTGAGAGGAGGGGGGGGGTAATGTTTGCGGATTGCTATCAAGGTCACCACAACCTCAAATTTGAATGCCCCCTCCCTCCTCCTGTTCCTCATCCCGACTTTCAAGGCCGCAGTGGCCTGGTAGTAAGGTTTCGGCTCGTGAGCCGAAAGAAAAAAGAAAGGTTCGAGATTCGATTCCACCGAAAAATCGTCGAATAAAGTGGTCTGTTGCATTTTAAACTCGATGGAAAGTTTTTTTGAATCGCAACTTTTTACAGACACGGGGGAGCCGTTTCCTTGAATATCGGTGATCCAAGGCTAAATCTTTGGTCGACATTCATTAAGTAGGAATAATATAATTGCGAATAATATAATATCTTGTTACAGCACGAATGGTTTCCTGCAAGATTCATAAAGATTAATAAAGCAACATTTAAAAAATAACTGTCATCAGTGGGAATTCACTGTTTTGTAAAAATTGTGAACAAAATACTAGAGATATCAATAATAAGGATTAACTATCAAACATTTCAATATCAAAATACCCTAGAAAGAATCAAAGAATAAAATAAAAAATTAGATTCTCTTGGGTAATTCTTTATTATATTTTTCAAAAGTTTATAACCTTAATCATGATCTCTCTCTGGTAAGGTCAATCGCTTCTCATCGCTGTTTTTTTTTATTATTATTATTCGGAGCATTTAATATGTCGCTAGCTCAAAGGAAAAAATCAATTAAAAATAATTACTCAAAGAAAATATCAATAATTAATCTTTTCGGCATATTCTTTCGCAATATTTATGAGATTTTGATGGGATTATTTAGGATTGCACATTTTATCATAAATTTTGATACAAAATGCATGTTATAAATATGTTGACCAGTTTAAAATTCGACAGAAAAAAAAGCGAAATGTCATTTTCTTCAATTCAGTTATTTGATATCTAATAACTGAATGTTATCTTAAAGTAACCGAAAAGACTTTAACCTACCATAACACAGTATCAGGGAAGAAATGCGTGACCGAATCGCAGTAATACATAATATTGGGTATTGTAGCCGATGTATTATAGGCCACCTTATGAGCAGTACATGCACCGAATAGAAGTGACAAACCATCGACACTGGGCTAAGAAAGCCTCATCACAATTATCACAATCACTAGAAAATCATGAACTAACCACTAATCTGGAACATTCCTCCCCTCACACATACATCTGAAATCCTCCTTGACGATAACGTTTCTACAGAGCAGCAAATGCGAGCTCGAAACATCCTGAGTAATTGAATAACATCCATCGCGTCACGACAGCATTGAGGAGAAAATTAGGATTGAGTCTTAGTCGCTAGTGCCGACCTCAGTATCCCTTATGTAGAATGTTCATGCTGTCATTAGAGTGGAGGCGATTCGATTCCACACCTTACTTTACCCACCAAGGAAGGGAGAACCCACTATCATATCGGAAACTTCTCATTACTACATTTGGAATGTCTCCGGTTTGCCTATTTAAAAAAAAGAAAGAAAGAAAAAAGAAAAAACAACTTAATTCTAAATTGATTTTAACATACTTTCGAGCAGTGCTAATCAGGGTGAAATATATTGTCCTAATAACAAACCTTTAAAGTATTAATATTTTTTATACCTTGTTGTTGGTTCTTGCTGAGATTTTTTTTCTCTTAAAAATCTTTTTTTAAAAACTCTTTTAAAATGCAGTTATTTTTCCAATAAAAACACTATTGGCTTTAGGAGGTATGAAAAAATTCTCGGATTTTGTCAATGTGTTTCTGTGCTCCAAACCACGGTCTTGTTACAAAACATTAAAAGTCAGTCTTTAAAAAAATATTTTCTACTCATTTCATTTTTACCTCTTTGAATAGTAAAGAACCAGAACTAAAACTGAAGAATCCAAAGTTGGTTCATACGAAAAATTAAGCTGCTCAAATATGTGAAGATACTAGACATTTATTTCCAGGTATAGGCTGGATTAAATCTTACGACAGGTTTCTGTGACACATGCCGTTATCTTTTAAATTCTTTTTGTTTGTACAGACTACAAAATCTTCTTTGGCAAACTTCAGTTATGAAATATGAAGGTGAAATCTTCTTTATCCCTATAAGTATTAAAATTATTCTTTTTCTTTATGAGTATTAAAAAGAATTCCACGTCATTCAAGATCTACTTTTAAGATTAATTCAAGCTTTGTAGAACCAACTGAAATTACTTTGATATCCGTGTGCAGATTCGCCTGGAAACAAAATGAAATTGGCACTAGGTTTTTATTTAAGAGCAAGTCATCTTGAGAAAAATCTATGAGTTTTATAAAAATATATACTAAAAATTAAGATTGTTGAAATATATTTATCTTTTTAGAAGGCATAAAATAATTATATGATAATTTCTTTTTTATTCTTCAATTGATGACTAAAAATACTAAATGTTGTAAATGTCGAAACCGAAAATGCTGTGAAATTGCCAAACACCGTTCGATGAATCATGAGTGGCATCTTCAGTGCATTTTTGAATTACGTTGCTGCTATTAAACGATACGCGCGTTTACAACGCTATAATTGCTCATTTCATCCTTTGATGTCGAAAATTTTTTAAATCGTTGAATTGCCAATGATCTTGTTGAGTTCTTTCGTCTGTTACAGAGCTTCGTGAATATGGTTTTCTCGACATTAAAGTAGAGCGAAAAAATACAAAGATTTATTTTTCTTTTATATTTTTTATCATCTATAAGTAAAAATATTTAAGTAAAAAATTTTGAATAAAAGACTTCATTAGAATTTTCTACATAATAATTTTTTATTAGTTTTCATTTCTGCCATCATAGATTGATGCATAATTTTTGAAATTTATGTTCCAATATTGGAATAACCTCATTTATCTGCATTTTTTCAGAGTAAATTCATTTGGAGTAATTGCATTTCTTTTTGTACATGTATTTATAGTATTTCCCCCCGTATTATTTAAACTTTATTTCAGTGTGTTTGCCTACAAATGTTTGCATATATTCTTTTGTATTTGTATTTTGAATATTTTATTTTTATTTCGTCATGCTTCTTCAACTCTATTATATCATCTGTCTGTTTCTGTTGGTATGTGAGCAGTTTTGTGTATTTACTTTGTGTATTTGCTTTTCCCCTAATTTTTCTTTGAATTTCTGCTTATGTTCCTACACTTGAATTTTATTCTACTGTTAATTGCGAAAGGACTTACATCTATAAGCCTTGTGGTATTATACGTCGAGAACCATATATATATATATATATATATATATATATATATATATATATATAGGAATAA